>MU225791.1:3634962-3659663 GCA_018584345.1 Thuja plicata | reverse complement strand
AGTGGTAGTTTATTGCCAGTCATTTATCTTGCGACCAAATTTATGACTAAACTATTTTAGTCATTTATTTAGTTATTTATTTGGTCATTTATTTGGTCATTTATTTGGTCATTGATTTAGTCATTTATTTGGTCATTTATTTAGTCGTTTATTTGGTCATTGATTTGGTCATTGAATTAGTCATTTATTTAGTCATATATTTAATCATTTATTTAGTCATTTTTATAGTCATATATTTACTTATTTATTTAGTCATTAATTTAGTCATATTAGGGCATGATGGAATCGAACCACCATCCTCCTACTTGTAAAGTAGGGGCTCTTCCATTGAGCTAGTACCCTTTAAATAATAATCATACCATGTATACAGTCCAGTCTGATGTTTTGAGTACAATGACACCATAGAGGTGTATTGGAAGTGTAATTAAGTACCTTTGGATACTGACTGATAAGATATAAGACAAATGTCATTTTCATTTTATCCTATACTCCTTGCAGTATTTTTGAAAGAGTGGAATTCTTTATTATCCGCATAAACATTGTCCTGGTAAACTTGTATTTCCCAAATACTACCTCAATTTAAATTTTCAGAGTTAGATAAAAGTTTTTTTTCGTGACTCTGATTTAGTGGAAACTATTCCACTGTGAATAAATCAAGAATTGATTTTATGTCCTCATATTCTAGTGAGTCACTATCAATTCAAAACATGATAGAGAATTTATTTTTTACAATAAATCATAGATAACCAAAGAAATAAAATTGTAAACGGATAGTCATATGTGATTAAAAGAGCTGCCTCATCAGCAAGAAGAACCAAGCCTTCACTCTTGCAAAACCACACTATCTCTTGTTGGTTTTCCTCTGATAGAACCTTCATGAAATTTCAAGTGTTATTAAGAGTGTTACAAAGACTAAAACTTTGAGAATGATTGCAAATCTAGTTTTCCAATTAACCATGCTCGATCTGTTTAGAAGACATGCAATCGAGTTATCACTTTTCATTATTGTACAATAGAGCATAGAAGGCTTAAAGTGCATTCAGGCCTCTAAAAATTCCAAAACATTACTGGTCCAATATGGATCTTAGAAAATTATGATACTGTATTTATTTCTTTGAATTAAATTTGGCTCACCTGACACATTGGATTTCTAAGATTTATAACAACAATAGCCCAAACATCAATTCCATTTAAGCAAGCTTCTTTCAGTCGTTCTTTGACTTTAGATATTTCCAATCCCCATCCTATTGCCTCATTTAAGTAATATGGAACCTACAAATATAGAAAATGAATAGTTAGTAAACCTTCTTAGAGCCACTGAGAACCAAACATGTAGAAGGCATCCCTGTAGAGAGAATTTCCAAAAAAAGTGAAGAATGCCAATTCTTCTTATAAAGTTAAAATAAACCAAATATATACATACATACCAGTTTCCCACCATGAAGGGGAAGAGATGCTGAGTACAGTGGATACTGTAGAATTGGATAAAGATTTCCATCCTTTTATGACCTTATGAGTAACTACATCATCATATGAACTTGTGTGCATCATATCCAATATAATAGTAAGCATGCATACCTTCCCAAATAGCGGCCAGCTTGTGGGGACTATTATAAATAAAATATATGAATCTAGGCTAGCAAATTCTTCAGCAAGTGCTATAGTCTAATTTACCCCAAGACTTGCTCCATCAGTCAAAAAGGTCATCTGGATCGCAAGGAAATACACAAAAACATAGGACAACAATGTCCTTCGTGAAAGTCAAAAAGAACATTGATTTCAATATATGATAACAGTGAAAGAAAAAAGTTGAAAGATAGTGACAAAGAGAATGAATAAAGAAACAATGATAATTCTAATGCAATTATACAATGACCACAAACAATCAAAGGCGATCAAGAACACTAATGGAGGACATCATCATTATCAATGGATATGCCACTATTTTTTTATCAAAGGTGAAAAAGAGATAGAGATCCCTGATATACAGTTAAGGGACATCCCTATTTCAACACAACCATAAAAGCCAAGAAGGTCATAAAGAAAATATTGCCATAGACAATAAAAGATACCATTCAAGTCATGAAAGGTACACTGGATGATAATGTTTAGGCATGGGTATGTTGAAGAAGCATCAAAATAGAATGATACAAGAGCCAATTGACACAAAGACATAGATGTGAAAATAGTGGTTAGTATTTTAGACAATAGTCCACTACAGTCAATTAGAGATGTGAAAACAGTGATAAGAGCATCAAAAATACAGTGGGCAATATCTCAAAGACATTTTTTCAATTTAAAATATTTCATAGGACAATGAACCAAAATAGAAATTTCCATTTGCGGGACAGTAGAGTAAAATATAATCATGGCATGACACACTGTCCAATTTTCTATACTAAAATAAGAAGGGACATATCTGCAACATAAGACATCTCTAATGGTTATGAAGAACGTGGATTTTCAAGAAAAAACTCAGAATTCTGATTGCAAGCAAACAATGACTGAGAATGGAGTGTTGATAGGTACACTATGGTGTCCTATAGTGCCAAAAATAAATAGAGATGTGAGCCTATCCATGAAGGATCAAGGATTAGTATGATACATAATTTTTAAAGAACACAAACTTTGATATCTATTAGTTATTTATATTTTGTACATTTTTTTCTTCTATAGATATGCTTTAACTATTCTCAACAAGAATATATACATTTCCATAAAAGACCTTAAACTAGAATAAGAGATGGATGTAGGGCTGAATTGTTGTTTGCTCTATCATGAAAGCTATGCATATATTTGATTTGATCGATTGAAAATATTAGAGTGCCTTAATCAAATGACACTCCAGGAGGACATTTCATTCAAATGATCTATGAGTGATTCTATATGAAATCTGATTTAATATATTTCCCTTCCAACTATCCACACTGCAAAATCTAGTATCAAATTCAATGAGTAAACTTTCTATCTTAAGTTGAAAGAAAATAAGATTAAGATCGTCATCTTTCCTCAAGCTAAAGGTTCCCATTTTTAATGATTCTTGCACAAATTCTTGAATAGTACTCCTTGGTTGCCCCTAGCCCTCTCACTCAATCTACAACATGGATTAGATATCTCAATATCAAGGGCTCCTGGTCCCCTGTTACTTGGGGCACTGGTTACAAAGGCAAGTACACATTACTATCTCTATTTTCTACCCATGGTTCATCTATATTGGGTGTTAAGATAAGCTCCAAAGAGAGTGCAGAAGCCTCTTCCTAGGGTTTTCAATCTTGGCACACTTAATTCTAGGCATTCCAACATGCCTTCCATTTTCCCTCTTGAAGTAGTAAGAATGCTCCAATAAATTCTTCATGACCAAACCTTGCTATAGATATGTGACAACATCAATTACCAGTGTTAATCTCCAAATTTTATCAGCTCCTATTTCATTAAGGCATTCTTCCCTCACATGATCATTTGTTTTGGTTCATAAGGTTTTTGGTTTTGAACTTCTACTGCTACAGGTTTAGCCCCCTTAGTCACATCCCTCCACCTCCAGCTACCCCTTCGGCTGAGACACCCACCAACCCCTCTAATTATGTCAACATTGCATATATTTTTCAATTCTTGACTACTTTATTTCTTCCTATGCTTTTTCTTTCTTCGGATTTAAAATGTTGGAAAAGTCTTACCGTGCATATCAAAGCTGCAACAAATTTGATTTCTACAACCCACAACAAAGCAAGAATACAACAAATACAAATGCTAGCATAAGGAGAGATACAAGATCAAAAGAGGAACAAATCAGAAACTTGATAAAATTGCTAACTGTCTGAGGAAAATAATACTGAACCAGTCAACTAGTACCAAAACTGGTAGGGAATAGTATGAAAAGCAAAGCTTATTTCAACTCTTCAATAATGTTTTGTGCATTACAATCACACTCTACAACAAATTCCTGACTACTAAATAATTCAAATCTACTTCCTAAGCTCTTAAAGGTTTTGAATCTCAAAGCACATGGTTTTACAAAATATTCAACACATGACGCCTTAGGAAAATAGAACATGCAAATACATTGACTCTCTTAATGTATTTTTTTATTTTTTTGCTTTATTGAAAAACAATTTAACTAGTTCTTGATCAACAACCATCCAGATCTGTCATTCATTTTATACAAACAAGACAACATTGCAGGAAAATTGGATAAGGTCCATAGGCATTCTAAGAAAATTTATCATTTCAAGATAGGAACATCTTCATTACGTGACAGACAAATAGGACAAATTATACGTTTCTAAAGAAAATCGTCTCTGCTTACAAAGCTACAAATCACATTCAAGAGTTGAACCTATATAAAGAAAATTTCTCTGCAAATAGATACCAAAGTTTGATATGAAGAGCCCAGTAGAACACACAATAATAAATCCCAAATCATGAAAAGTATAATAAATAAATAATAAAAAATAAAAATTACTATGCTGCAAAAAATCACTATTAAGTTATTAAGAGAAATCACCAAAAAATTGTCAAAGTTCAAATAGCTGAATAAAAATATAAACCCACTTGATCCAAAATTCCCAAAGAATAGAGGAAATGCACCTCCAAATGTACACCAAACAATAACTATTCATAGTGAGAACCCTCCACAAAAAAGATCAAAGTTAACTTCAAAGAGCTAGGCAGAAATGAATCTAATAAACCTAAGACTCCTTACAAAAAATGTAAATGGTCGCAGCTAATTTCACAAGGAATGATATTAGCATTTTATACTCATGAATTTCACATATTGCAATAGCTTGTCCCAAGGAAAATACCATTTTATTCAATTTTAGAAAAAGCACAAAATTATTACTAGCATAAACCACTTCCATCTCTTACATGGGGAAGCTCAGACAAACCATACTTAGAATGTGGGGAGTATATAAATAATCAAAATCACAAGATACATCTTATTTAGCTTCAAAAGCTTATGGAAAATGTCTATTCACCAAAAAATTAAATAAAACTTGTAAATGTGTTTGTCTTATATCACTATGCATATGAGCAGTTTCTTGCCAGCTAATGCATGTGAAAGTCCATTAGGCACAATTTCAAATTGGTATACCATAAACATTAAATTCAAGACACAACTCACACATTGGAGAGCCCTTATTGTAATATTCTTTTTGTAACATCTAGTCTAGCATTTTCATATATATTTTTTAAATGAATATTTTTTTTATTAATCTTTAACTCAAAATGGGAATAGTCTTTGGACTCATTCCAGGAGTTGTCAAAACTTGAGTTTAAAGCTTTATTAGAAATAGAATTTTTGGACTCAAAATTAATGCAATGGCAGCCACTATCGTCTGGAAGTTGAAAGCAAGTCTTGAGGTCCATCTCAAAATAAATACCATAAACATAAATACACTAGAATTTGAAATATGCAATTCCACAAATACTCTAGCAACTACCAAAGATTTCATTTAACAAATGGTACTCAAAAAATACAATTCAAAAAATACTCCAACTCCTACCAAAGATATCAACAAATAGAAAAAATTGATAGAGGTCAACATCAGATCTGGCAGTTGCTAGAGTACTACTCCTTGAGACCTGTTCCTTTTGTCTAGGGAAGATTGTGCTCAAAGATAACCGATATCAAGCATATAGAGTTAAGTAAAACAAAATAGTGCAAATTTGGAGATTGTTAGGCATCTAAAAATGCATCATATACTTCTTAACTAAGTACAAGTTTCAAAAGAATTACCTTCAAACCTATCTTCTTGTGCAGAATATCATTTGACTTGATCATCACAACTACTATCTAGAATGTAAAAAAGAAGCCTAAGATAACAACCAAAAGTACAGGCTATAGTTTAGCATTATGAACTTTAAGATAAAAGTTTAAGAAAGCAACATACAACAGAATCACATACATATCATCTACCAACATGTCCAAATTCCATGTGTCCAAATATGAATAAAAAGATCCTTACCCTCATCCAATGTAAAATCTGAATGTAGCACAAGAACATTTTCTACAAGGCTAATAAAAGGCATGATTCACAAAGATCATCCTATACTACAACTGATCAAAATCTTCTTGAATTATATATTCTCATTTATGTTTATAAACAATATAATGAATACATTAAAAAATAGTTATACATAACAAGAACCAATTTTTTTTTTTTGAATGAATCTTCTTAGTTGCATTTCTGGCTCATTTTGCATATACCTAAAATATAAGCCCTAGATATATTATGCTGCAAAATTATTTTTAATCTTCTAACATGCATAAACATAAAAAAGGCAGAAGTCCAGTACTTGATGTATTCCATAGACAAAGTTTAAGTTTTAGAAACACTGCTAAAGAATATTAAAAGAGATAGAATTGAGAAATACTGATCTTTACACCTATGGATAGACTGTGGTGACACAAGATAAGGTCTCCTTCTAATAAAAATGAAGAGATAAGTTCTCATAGTAACATGCCATTATAAAATCATTCAGTCTCAAAACCTGTAATTGACATTATACTATAACCCATCTCATCATCTCACCCATTTTAACTCATCTAGTGTAATCAAGCAATAATATAGATGGTGACAAGAATTTAGAAACAGCCTGGGAAACTATAGTCTAAATATCCATCTAGCAGAGAAAGAAAGAAGTAATTATGACCAAATAGGAACCAAAAACAATCAATGGGACTAGTTTTAGAAGAGTGAAAAACAATGGAGCCTATAAAAAAGAAGCATTTCAACTCCTCCAGAGTAAAATCCTTGTCTTACGGTTAAAAAATGTGGGGATATAATAGAAATAGGTCCAATGCATGGCATTCCAACAATCCAGAAATTTTAGAGATCATCTACTAGTGGACAGACTTTGTAATATTAAGCAATGCCAAATCCTAATGTCAACCCTAACCTCTACACTTCTAATTTTAAGGTGCAACATGGTAAGGATGAGCATCTTCCATGTCAATAGCATACAATTCAACCAAACATACTTAGATGTTGAGATAAGCATCTATTTCATTTCATGCTGAAGGATGAAAAGACCATCTAAAAAATCCATTTTTTCAGTTTACCATCACTACTACAATACATGTTCTCTTTCCAACACCTGTGTACTTACAAAATTTAAGGTAGATTTATAAAAGCAACTTGCAAATTATTCCACTACTACAACTCCAAAAAAATAAAGTCTACACACATTCTGCAGTTAGTGTTTGAAATGGCAAATAAAAGCATGAATTGGACAAGACAGGGCCCTATAATAGTTTCAAAGATGTAGAAAAGGCAAAGGAACTCTCAAGAGGATCATGAATACCAAAGAACATTAAAAAATAACAAATAAGCAACAACATATGATGACATAAGGCTAGATAGTAAGATACATATGAGCACTGGCTAGATCTCTTTCAGCTCGTGTTTTAGAAAAAAATTAACTAAATGCTACTGTAAATACCTTATGGAAGTTGTCATCCATATTCTGACTTTTTGGCCATGTTAATGTTATATAGAAGCTATTTTTGAAACAATTGTTTTGCACAAATACAACTTACTTATTAGATGCACAAATACATAATGAATTATTAGATGCAAAACTTGTGCTCAACCTTCCTAATTTCTCATCAACATGCCTATAAGTTATATTATTATGGTTCAATCGTGACATGAATATGAATCTCTACTATCATGGAAAATTGTAGACTTCCTTCACACTATGAGCTCTCTTCCAAAGAAGTACAATGTTCAGTCACAAAAAAATAGATTGCATTCTTATATTCAACATTAAGCAATACTAGATCAATTGAAGAAACTATCGACAAGTTTTCGTTGTCAATTTGGCTTCCTCTGACCATTTTAATAAAAAATTAGTAGCACAAGTGCCACAACTAGATAATTTCTTCTGAGATACAAACAATGAAAGTTTCAGTAAATGGAAAGATAGTTTAAAGTTTCGAAATGGTGACTTCCCTTTGTATTCAACTCTGGTTATTTTAGTACTATGACAATGAGAAAGCATGACAAAAGATCCTTCAATAGATATGAGATAGGCACTGCAAAACTTATCTCTCAAAACATTACTGCCCTAATCAAGCATAAAAAAGTTCTCATTTAAATTATCCTCTTTGTCATGCTAATATTGTAAGCCCCGCAATTTCCTCAATACAAGAAATTGTTACTGAAGGAAATTCTGATAACACATCTTTTCCAAACAATACGATAGTTTTTGGGTTTTAAAATTTTAGAATTCAACTTTTATACATATTTTTCTAAATATAACAAAACTCTACTAGATTTTTTTTGGCAATGTGCATATTTTGATTGGAACCCAAGTGGTGACTTTCAGTTTTGAGGAGTCCTTCCTATGACTACATCCTTAACAAGAAACATAATATGTTTTGAAAATCCATTCTGTGCATATCCTTCTATCATAGCATTCCATGAGATTACATTGCTTTGATGCATTTTTTCATACAACTCACACACCCTGCATTTGATTACACATTGATGGATGGTCATCCCCTGTTCTGAAGCTCCCAATTTGGCACAGGTTGGGAGGACGCTGACAAAGTTCATGGAGTCTACCTTTACATCAGATAATTGCATTTTCTTAAAAGTTTGCAAGGCCTTTTCAACAAGCTCATTTGTACACAACCTGTAAGCATTGTGGCCCATGAAATCACATCCCTTTGAGCATACCTATACGCTCATGCAACATATGTCTATTGGGAATATCCATTGATAAACATATAATCATAGGTAATTCAACCCAGGAAATATATTTATGCATATAAGTTGATGACAACCATCTCAGTATGATATCTTGATTATGGCTATTATTTTGGTCTTAGTCATTGCATTACATTTAGAATTTTTAAATGAATTCAAGTTCAAATTTTGTAAATATGCTTGATACACTTCCGATGTTTCCAGCTCAAGCTGAATACATCAGTTTCAAACAAATTGTAGTATTGCAGATATAGATGTTTTATGAAGGAAGCGGATTGTACTTGTTAGAATAATGTTGACATTATTGTTTGTTACTTATTTTGCACCCCTTTGTCTTTTAATGAACTACAAAGCTCAACAGTTTGCAATTTTCTGCAGTGTACGATCTTTGTTGTGGGGATCTATTTGTGTTGAAAATTCTATCTGAGATTTTATTAAGGCTAGAGTTTTTCTTAAATTTTATATTGGTACGCCAACTGTTAGTGAGTCTGGAATATGTCCTAATTACTATTTTTTAAGGGACTTTCAATACCTTAACATTTTAAGTAGCAGTGAGTGTGGAATATGTCCTAATTACTATTTTTGAAGGGACTTTCAATACCTTGACATTTTAAGTAGCAGTGAGTCTGGAAATGAGGTGCCTAACAAAATTGGTGGAAACTTTGAACGCCTACACAGAAACAGTAGGAGATTCAGGTCTATATTTCCACGCTTTCAATTGTTGAGTTTCTTTCAGACCATGAGTCCTAATGCTATGATTTATTGGATCTACAGCTTGTAGCGAAGGAGAATACCATTAAACATTTACAAGACAAATTACAAGAATGTCCCAATTATCAAAATCAAGGGATGGATTCAGAAATATGCAGAACAAAATATCTAGAAATATTAGATATTATGATTGCTTGTATATCTATGATTTTATTTGTGAGATCCTTAAATATTAGCTTCATTCTAATGCTTGAAAATAGACAAAACACATATTTATGCTGGTAGTAAACTATAAAGTGAATACCAATATGCCTTAGTTGTGATTCTATGACCAATATCTTTTCTAAGGCCAACCTGTGAATGTAATAATAATTTTAAAACATATAAATGGTTGTAAGTTCATTCTTGGTGTGTCCATTATAGTAATATCCGATAATTGAATGAATATTACACCCTAACCACTGAATATTACAAAGACAAAGTCATAGGATCAAGCGGTTGCCAAACCATAGAATTAAAAAAGACAAAAATGTTAAGAAGTTGGAGCCCATTCCAAACAATAAGCTTGGAAATACATGGACATATTTGAAGGTTATTTATAAGGACTGCTATAAAGAATTATGTTAGGTTCTTGGAATTTCATGAGGATTGCTATAAAGGTTTACAAGGACTGCTATAAAGGTTTATAAGGACTTCTATAAAGGTTTTTGCATGAATTTGATAAGATGTACAATTTCTATGAATGCCTTATCCAATATATTTCCTAGAATATGACATGACCAGACCTATATCCTTGATGTTATAATTACCCAAGTTGTCTCCAAACGGTGGATTCTATCCATAGACATGTACTTCTATTGCTAGCAGTGAAAAGCTGAGGTTTTTGAAGGCCAGCTGACTAGTAAAGCAACGGGATTGATTTCTGCTCGCATACACACATGAAATCAGAATAAGTTCTAGTTTCTAATTACATTTTATTCAACAATCTTTGCCAACATCCTCCCTTCTTATTCAAAAATGGGAGATTTGCAATAGGGTAAAGACATCCATCAACGGATAATAGAAGTGAGATTTTTATCAAATGGTATAGTTGGAAATGCTATGGTCGATATGTATGCAAAATGTGTAAGCATAGACAAGGCACATCGAGTGTTTGACAAAATGCTATTTCATCTCATGGAATACCATGATTGCAGGATATGCACAAAATGGGTTTGTTGAAAAGGCATTAGAAGATTTCAACCAAATGCAATTGGCAGGTGAAAAATAAAATTCCACAACCTTAGCTAGCATCAAAAGATGTGAATATGGAAAACTACTCATCATTTTCTGCAAAGAAAGTAGAAGGGAAAACTTACTCATCATTTTCTACAACTTTTAGGTCATGACGTTGATGGACCTCCTGAGATCAAGCCAGAGCCATACTTTTCTTCCTTTACCTGCAAGACCTAGAAAGAACCAGAACCCAAATGAAGGATCGGTGATGAAATCCCTCCCGCCTTCCTCCCACCTTCCTCTACCTCTTACCGTGAAAATGAAAATGCATGAATGTTTTTCTTTAGTTTTAATTAAAGATTATAATAATGATAATATAGCATGCATAATTTTTCTTTAGTTTTAATTAAAGATAATAATGATAATATAGCATGCATGTTTTTTCTTTAATATTAATTAATGATAATATCTATTTTTATTTATAATAATTATTAGCAATTACACCTTGGTAATGGGTTTATAATAATTATTAGCCCATAAAACTTAAATGTTATAATGAAGTTTGTGTGTTAGTTAAATTCTAAAATAATTAACATTATATTTAATTTTCTATACTCCAATCATAATAAGTTTAATTTATTGTAAATTTTTTTTGCATAAAATTAATGGTCCACATATAAGTGAAGTTAATAGAAGATATATATTTAAATAATTATTAACTAAATGCATAGAAAAAAGTCAATGATTCATGGAAGCCTTGGGCACTAAAATGGGGCCTAGAAAAGGACCAAAATTTTACATACTTATAATTTATAAGGACAATACAATTCTAACAAGGGTTTGAAACCAAAGACCATCCATAGAAACAAGACTAAAGGAGTGAGGAATAAAAGAATTATCCTTGATTAGAATAATTTTTTTTATATTCATGAAGCTCCCTTCAAAAGCATTTACATGGTGGAAAAAATCTCGAAAATAATTCCCAATTTTTTAAAGGGTTGTTAGATCTGTAAATTAATTATATTACATGAGACTATTTTAAAACGATTTGGTGATCCTTTGAAATTTCCATTGATAAGGTAGAATAAACTTTGTATGATTAAAAAAAAAGAGAGGAGGGATTATGAATTAAATATGTTCAATGATTCAACAAATACATTCTTCCAATCTAGTTTATCTATTTATATCTTATTCTTTGAGAAGTTCTTATAATGGTGTGTTGGAATTATATTGAGATGATGTACTGAGAGGGGAGGGGTGAATCAGTACCTCTAAAACTTTTCTTGGTTAGCCCATTAACCCTTAATCATCAGTTTGTAAATTATCTTATCTAAATGTTCATCTTTCTTTATGTATATGCAATCATATCATAAATTCTTTTAGTATGTAACCATAACAGAAACATTCATGAAAATAGATAACACATAACACAAGATATGATATCGCAGAAAACTCCTGTTAGGAAGTAAAAACTGTGGTGGGGATTGTTGCCCACAAGAATTCACTATCTGCAGATAAGAAGGGGCCAGTTAAGGCTTATAATTGGTCACTTCTGATGACCTACCCTATTAGGAGTATTAAAGTGGAGACCTGTTAAGATCTACTTCATTTGAAGCTTTAGCAACACTGTTAAGAGATTTGTAAATAACGGTTAAGTCCACCTTATACAAAAGGATTTTAGATGTGATGCATTTGTTAGAATGCAACTACATAAGTCTTAGATCTGATGATATATGCAATCTTTAATTGTTGATAACATATCCTATAAAGCTTCATACATATTATTAATCATCCTTCCATGATTGAATAATACCTTTATCTGCTTATCGGTAGCCTCTGTGTGTTCTTGATAACTGATGTATTCTATTTTTGACCTTTGCATGAATTTTTCCTTCTGCTCCTTAGATGCTCTTCACGGCTATCAACAACAATGAATTCATATCTTCACAATTGAGTTTGAACATCTATTTATACTAATCTAGGCTCAATTCTTGATTCATGCATCGCAAGTTAACTCTAGATCCAAGGTATACAACTTGACCTTGATTTTAGTTAGATATGTTTTTTGATCCGTTAGGATACATTAAAACATTTACAAAAATCTTGCTTGACCCTCAATTTATGATTTAAAACAAATAAAAACTCTATAAATAGAATTACATTGTTTTATCTGTTGTGTAAAAATCAGATCCACAATTTGCAGGTTCTTTAACTGACTGTCAGTTCTGACGGTCGGTTTTGTTGGTCGTCGGTGTTCCTTTTTTGAAATTGTCATCGGGTATGTCTTTTCTGTTCATGTCAGGTTAGTTCTGAAAGCTATGTCACTGGTGATGCTTGTGGTCACCGGTGATCTCTGTCAATGTTTTTCACTAAGTGTACTAATGGCAAAATAATGTCATCAACCTCCCCCTTTGACATTAGTATCAAAAACATGATATGTGCAACATACTAAGTGTATTAGTATGTACACGTGTGTATACTTCTTCCTTAGTCATTTGAATGACTCCCCCTATGTATATGCTGGTAAGTGTAAGTATATATACACATCCTTATGTATTTTCTTTTCCTCTTTTTCATATGATATATATATTATACATAACTATATACATTTCCTTTCCTCCTTTTTTGATTCTAAAGGCAAAGGTACTTACAAATTTTCAAAAAGGTGGGAATGTGAGGATTTGATCTCCTCCATCATCTTTTCCCATTTCTCCTTCAGTATTTCTAGAGCCATGTGCTTTAGTGAAATCCTTACATGTATGTCATAGATGCTGTCTACTACAGACATTTTGGGGGTTGCTATCAGATTTTGAGCATCAGAAATATGTTGCTGTAGAATAGTTAGATTGGGTAGAATATGTGCCTGAAGTTCAGTAATCTCACCTCTGAATTGAGTTTCAGCATCCCATATTTCTTGCCTTAGCCTGTTTGCCTCTATGACCATGTCATGATGTGCCTTTATGCTGTCGACATGTGAGGTTAGGCTTTGTGCACTTGTTGTGACATCATGATCTATCTCTGCTAGTTTGTCACTATTCTCTTTTGCAAATTTCTCTAGTGTGCACATCTTTTGAACTAAGGAGATTGCTTCAACAATCATTGGCTCTAATTCTTCAGTGAGTTCTGAGAGCTTTACCTTGTTCAATGCCACTTCTTGGCTGATTTTATCAATTAACTTGAATTGATATTTCTTTTCTGGTTGTCCTTCCATTGCTTGTTCTGCATCTATACCTTGCTCTATGATGGCGTCGGTAAGAACAACAATTTGTTCCTTTACTGAAGCATTTTCTTTAAGTTTCATGTCAGGAATGAGTTGTTGGAGTATCTCTTTAGCTTTGTCAAGTGCCATGTTTTCCCTATGTTCTTGTATCATTTTCTTTTGTATGGCTTTTCTTTGACATAGCACTCCAAACTCTTGAAGTTTGTCACTGTCTAAAGTGGTAATGTCCTAGTTTGGAACTTCAATGACTTCACAAGTGTCACAGCCAAGATGTCCTTCTTTACTATTTTCTTCTTTTTCTTCTTTGGCTGGGTGGAAGATTGATGTACCACCATCTGTAAAGCGTGAGATTGAGTTGATTTGGTGGGTGAGTGTCGAGAAGATGAGGCATCCTTGTGTATCTATTTTGAGTCCACCTATCGGTTTGGTGAAGATGTCTCCTCATTTTCCTTGGGTGTATCAACATATATGTTTTCTTTGAGTTTTGTACCTTCATTCTTCTTGACACCTTCACTCTTATCTTTCTCTTCCCCCTTTCTCAATGTATCATCAGTGGTTTTATGTGCCGCTTTTCTTTATTCTTTTGATACATCTTGCTTCTCATCAGTTGCATCCTTCATTTCTGTATCTGTGTCCTTGGGAGTGTTGGATGCACCTTTGTTTTCATCGGTACCCATATCCTTGGGTATATCATCATCTGTCTTAGATGATTTATCCCGACTTGACTATATATCAGTAGCATCTATTAATATATTCATGTTTGTCAGCGTATTGACTGTTGCTTTGTCAATAGCTATGTCCTATCCATCGATATTACCCTTAGTAGCATTGATGTCTTCATCTTTTTGAAGCTCTGTAGCAGGGTCTTTTTCTGTAATGGTATTGACAATGTTGTCTAACCATGAATCATCATTTATATCAACATCTAAGTTACCTTTTATTGATAATTCTTCTTTGGTAACTTCTTCATCCTCCAAGTTTATGTGGATGGGGGTTGTTGGTACTTGATCATCTTTACCATCTTCTGACCAGTCCTCATCTATAACATCAGTTTGTTTTTGGCCTGTGATCTGTACCTCTTCACTATCTAAATCAACTGTTGAGTTATCTATTTTGTTGATAGGTTCCTTTTCAGGACTACTTTCCTCATCAGGATTGAGTATCTCACTCCATATTTTATGAATGTCTTCTTCTAGCTCTATAAGTTGTTCTTTTAGAAATTTATAAGCTCTCAACTTGGGTGAGAATCTTTTTGCATATTTCTCCATGACTTCTTTGATTTCCTCTCTTGTTGATTCAGGAGGCATAAGAGAGACCAATACTCTTTCTCTTATCCTCTTCTCCATCTCTTATCCTCTTCTCCTCATGGAGTGCAAAAGTGAATCTAGAAGATATTTTATCTAATAGTTCTTGTGGAACATCATGTGTAGTGAAGTGTAGTGGGACATAATAGTGTTTGCAAATCTTAGCAATAAGTGCATCTTCAATCTTATTTTGTTCTATTGTATCCCATTTTAACCATTTCCTAATTTTAGGATGTCTAACAGATCTAGCTACAGAAATAGACTTACATATGTCATCAATGTCTTCAGTTGGAGATGTAACCTTTGCTTTTTCCTTTGCAAGTTTTACAGCGTCAGGCTCATCCATAGCTGACTCTTCTAAGTCTTCATCAGTCTGAACATATTTCCTCCTTTTGGAAGGTTCCCTAGCTGGTTGTTTTGCCTTTTGAGGTGCAGGTTTCCTCTTGTACACCTTCCCTTTTACCATGGGAGAAGGAATAGAATCTTGTGCTATTTGGCTTCTTGTTCTAGACTTTTTAGGTGGTGGAGGAGGTGGTGAATCAGACTCCTCTTCGTCTGATTCATTTGTCTTTGCTGTATCACCGATGGGAAGCTGGTCCTCGGTGTCTTCCTCCTTACTTTGTTGTTCCTTCTTACCTTCTTCATCTTCTTCTCCATTAGAAGATATTTTCAGATTCTTTTTCAGATTCTTTACCATTCTTTTTGACTGCTTTATAGCCTTCTTGACAAAAAGATTTGTCTTAATCTTCAGTTTGGCCT
The DNA here is from genome assembly GCA_018584345.1 of Thuja plicata. Lineage (NCBI taxonomy): Eukaryota > Viridiplantae > Streptophyta > Pinopsida > Cupressales > Cupressaceae > Thuja > Thuja plicata. Next base: position 3,643,743 of record MU225791.1, on the reverse strand, counting down.
CTTCATAAGTACCAAATCTTAATTTCTTGTTGTCAATGGGTTCATTTAACAATGCCTGAATGCATTCAGTTGCTAATCCTATTCTAATTTCATAATCTAGCTTTGTAAGCCATGATTTTCTTGGAACTACAGCTTGTATGTAGGTGAAGTCTATATCCACCATAAAACATATTTCTTCTCGGTGTTCCTCTATTAGACTCTCAGGAATTCTACTTCTAGCTTGTAGCATTTCCTTAATGGTTTTGAAATATTCATGCATTACATTGTCAAAGTCTGTACCAAGTGATTCTATGAATTCACTTATCTGAATGGTAATCGGTCTACTTGTGTCCCATGCAACTTTTCCTATGGAAGGAAAGTATTCTTCAAAATAAAATAATATACAAATTATGAGGGAGCCAAACTTACATGTGTTTTTCCTTGAAGACCTTATTATGCACATGTTCTCCTCAAATTGATGTGATAGAATCTCTGCCAGATCCATCTTCTTCCCCTGTTTGATAATCTTGTACGCTGTGCTCATAGCAGTACTAGATATGCTGTTCATTCTGCTTGCTTGGAAGATCTTGTATCCAACAACACATGCTCCAAACTTCAGATCTGCGTCGGTAATGGTGTTGACCTTTAGTGCCCTTTTATCTGATTTTGCACCAGTTAGTCTTTCAACTTCTGCTAGAGATGGATGTTTGTGAGCCTGTGGTTTATCAGTTTTTGGATAACTAGTAACCTTGTGTATAACATCCTTTGTTATAGCCTTTGGCTTGTTTAGCCATAGAGTGTTGTCGTGAACTCTGCTAAGAATGATTTTAATCCATTCTATCTTGAAAAACCTAAGAAAATGCAGTGCATTTGTGAGTCCCTTTACTTCCAAGTGTTTATGCTCTTCTTTGAGCTTTCTAGCATCATCACAAAGTGCCACATAGGCATTATTAAGGTCTAGATCTCCTATCTCTGAGATCTTACAATGAATATAGGACCTTACATCCTCTACCAGTAAAACCCTAGGTGGGATTCAAGAGAATGCTCCAGAATTGTCTGGTTGTGAGGCTATTTCAGGGTGTAATTTATACTTAGGTTCAACACACACTCCTATATTGACAAGTCTGAAGGGTTACTTCTTGTCATCCTTAATTTTATCTACTCTAGAAGTCGATGCCATCATATTTTCAATTTAGGGCTTTTCGCAAAATAAAGATAGTGCTATTGGTGAGTGTATTAACTTACTAATTCTCTGTGATTGCCTGTGAAGCTGAATGCTCCGTGTCTGACTTCTGCTGGGTTGCTCTCCAATCTACTCTCAAATCGCTCTGGTCTGCTCTGCTCTGCTCAAAAATCATGGGTGCAAAAATGAGCTTACCCGTCAGGATTTTATACCTTTTTGTGCCCTAAGTTGTCATAAATGCTTACCAACTTGTCGGTTTATGAAGATTACTTTTGTCGGTAAAGACATTCATAACACTGTCGGTGTCTATGCAAAGCGTCGGGGTATGTAGTGGTTTTGGAGACTTCACCGATGATTGTCGGTGAGGTTGTGAAGACAACTTTTATGATTTATTATTCACCGATAGCCATCGGGTTACACTTAGCTTGTGTAATGACCGATACATTCCTGTAAGTAACGCTAAATTTTTCTGTGTGTGTTCACCGATGTAAATTGTGTCCAATAACCGATGGTTTATTTTTAATAGATTAGAAAGTAACAATGTATTGCATCTTTATTCATGCTAATATTACAATATGAACTATGTATAATGGAACCGATGCATAGTAAAACTTGTCATATTGCAGTTCGATACTTACTTGTGCAATCTAGTTAGATGTAGTGATGTCACCAGATCTAGTAGATGGGGTGTCACCATTTGCATTACTTGTTCCAGCACCTTCAGTGTTTGTGGCTTTTACCCACATTTTGTTTCTCATTATTTTGATGTCATCAATGGTATTTCCATTGGGATGTGTATTTGTGTCTGTCAATCAGTCTTTGCAATCTTTTATCACATGTCCAACCTTATGACAATGCAAACATGCCATACCTAGATTGGTCCAACCTCTTGACCTTCTGGTCCACTTTCTCATATAGTTGGAAACAATATGACCATATATTCCACATGCTGTGCAATTTACCGATGTGTTATAGTCCCAAACATATGAGTTTCCTACTCTTGTTGGTTTTTAGTTTTTATCAGTCTCCTTTGGAGTTCATGCCTTGTTGTTCTTTTTCCAGCATTCCTTATGTGTGTGCCCATTCATCTTGCATGTAGGACAGTACTTGTCCATATAGGTTTTTCTCTTTGGATTTATCACTTTGGATCTTCACTCATGTGCCTTGTGTCCTTTCTTTAGACATTTATAACAATGACCAATAAAAGTAGATTGTGCTTGAGAAATACCTTTCATTTTGCTTCTGTAGATTTTTGAGGTGTGGCCTGGTTTTCCACAGTGATTGCATGACAGCCTCTTGGATCTTGGGGTTGTGAAAGAATTCCTCTGATCTAGTTGATTAGAGGATTCACCATTCTCGTTGTACCCTAATCCTGTGTAGTTGTTGACTCTTTTTTGTCCATCAAGAAAATCATCCATCCTTTTGTTGCTATCCTCAGCCTTTTTGATCAATTTGTTGTGTTGATTTTGGACTTTGATTTCATGCTTTAATTTTTCATTCTCTTCTCTTAGCTCACCTATGATCTATATTCTTTCAATGAGTTCTGTATTTAATCTGTTTGCTTCTTGACTCATAAGAATAATCTAGTTGGTAACTTCATGGTGATGCTCAGTGAGTCTTTGAATCTCTGATTCTTTCTCTTGTAGTTTCTCTATAATTTTCCTCCTATCATCAATGGCTAGTGTTCTTTCATTTTCATCTTTTATTGCATCATTCATGACATTAATCATTTTTACCATTTGATTTTCTTGACCAATTTGCAGCATCTTGATTTGGTCTGTCAGATGTTGATTGATCTCTTACATACTTGTAATTTCTTCAACTGATGAGTCTGAAGCTTTGCTCAATGACGATTAATTTGTTTAAAGTACTCTTGTATTTCCATTTCTTTGTAGTCTTTCTCATTCAGCCTGGTTGTCATAATCTTTCTTTCATCAAGAAGTTGTCTCAACTTTACTTTTGCCTCCTTATACTGCTCATAGTTTATTTGCATCTGTAACTTTTCATTCTCAATAGTTATGTCCAGTCTGAACTTGTCCATTGCTCTGATCTTTTCTCTCAAGTCTTTAAGCTTTTCAAGAGAGAGACTTAGCTCTGATACCAATTGTTTTAATTATATTGAGATGATGTACTGAGAGGGGAGGGGCGAATCGGTACCTCTAAAACTTTTCTTGGTTAGCCCATTAACCCTTAATCATCAGTTTGTAAATTATCTTATCTAACTATTCATCTTTCTTTGTGTATATGCAATCATATCATAAATTATTTTAGTATGTAACCATAACAGAAACATTCATGAAAATAGATAACACATAACACAAGATATGATATCACAGAAAACTCCTGTTAGGAAGTAAAAACTGCGGTGGGGATTGTTACCCACAAGACTTCACTATCTGTAGATAAGAAGGGGCCAGTTAAGGCTTACAATTGGTCACTTCTGATGACCTACCCTGTTAGAAGTATTACAATGGAGACTTGTTAAGATCTACTTCATTTGAAGCTTTAGCAACACTGTTAAGTATGTACTATGTTAAGAGATTTGTAAAGAATGGTTAAGTCCACCTTCTACAAAAGGATTTTAGATGTGATGCATTTGTTAGAATGCAACTACATAAGTCTTTGATCTGATGATATATGCAATATTTAATTGCTGATAATAGATCCTATAAAGCTTCATACATATTAGTAATCATCCTTCCATGATTGAATAATACCTTTATTTGCTTATCGGTAGCCTCTGTGTGTTCTTGATAACTGATGTGTTCTATTTCTAACCTTTGCATGAATTCTGTCTTTTGCTCCTTAGATGTTCTTCATGACTATCAACAACAATGAATTCATATATTCACAATTGAGTTTGAACATCTATTTATACTAATCTAGGCTCAATTCTTGATTCATGCACCACAAGTTAACTCTAGATCCAAGGTATACAAATTGACCTTGATCTTTAGTTAGATATGTTTTTTTGATCCGTTAGGATACATTAAAACATTTACATAAAGCTTGCTTGACCCTCAATTTATGATTTAAAACAAATAAAAACTCTATAAATAGAATTACATTGTTTTATTTGTCGTGTAAAAATTAGATCCACAATTTGCGGGTTCTTTAACTGACTGTCAGTTCTGACGGTCAGTTTTCTTGGTCGTCAGTGTTCCTTTTTTGAACTTGTCATCGGGTATGCCTTTTCTGTTCATGTCAGGTTAGTTCTGAAAGCTATGTCACCGGTGATGTTTGTGGTCGCCGGTGATCTCTGTCAATGTTTTTCATTTAGTGTACTAATGGAAAAATAATATCATCATGGTGATCATCCTTTCAGTATGTTAAAGAAGACATGAAATTTTTAGGAAGACACAGAAGGTCTTTGTGAAGTGTCCTACATCAAATACATAATTAGTAGTTTAACATTCATTCTTCATCCTGTGATTTTCAAAATATTGTATAGATCATCAGTAACATGGAAATCATACATATCAAGTGCAGAAACAGGATTGGGAACGTAAAAGCTCAAAAAACATCATCAAAATAACCTAATTAACCAATTGCGTAGGAACAACAACCAACTACATAGAATAGAGGACCAACTATGTGGGAAGAGAGGACCAAGTTCACAAAACCTATCCAAGTTTGTAGGAAGCTTGGCTAAGTGTGCAACTTGTCATTAGAGACCCATAATGGACTAAAAACTTACAAAATTGAAGACTTTTGAACAAACTAACCATTTAGGACTTAATATTCATGAAATTAGAATTCATTTTATGTCATTTAAGAATGATTTAAGTGAATTGACATCAATTTTGGAACCCCTAATTATCCTTTGTGCAGATTCGATTGATTTTGAAACAACTTAACTAAGAAAATAACCAAAAAACCCTAAACTAGTTTGATGTTCATTTTAGGCTCCTAAAACAAGTGTGCATGTTTATTTTATAGTCATTTTTCAATTAATCACAAATATTTGACAAAATTGAATCAATTAAGACTCCTACTTAGGCTAGATTGTGAACTTGAAATGAATTGAAAGCTGAAAACCAATCAATTAGCCTTGCATTAAATCCTAAAATAGGTGAAGTTTATTTAATTAAGAGCACCAAATTAAAATGTGAGGTTCATTTTAGGTACCTAAACTAAAATATTTGGTCATTTATTTATTCATTTATTTGGTCATTTTTTTCGATGACCAAATTGGTCATTTATTTAGTCATTTTACCTGATGACCAAATTGGTCATTTATTTAGTTATTTTAGTTGTGATTTTACCCGATGACCAAATTGGTCATTTATTTAGTCATTTATATTTGTGAATTGCAAAAAATGGGTAGAACATGATCAGTTTTAGTCACATGACTAAAAGTTTTAGTCACCTGGTTATTTATTGCCCAAATTCTACTAGTGTTAGATGCTTTGCCTCTTTTCTTTAAGACTATATTTTGAATACATAATAGATTAGTTTTCTTTTATGCTCTTAGATTTAAAAAATACACACAAATTTGCATACTCATAAAAATACAAAAATATTTCCTGCATTTCATTCACTATGAGGATATTTAAGATGCTTTGGTGTATGTTTATTTTCCTCAATATTCTTCTCTTAGCATCTCTTTATAATACTTATGATGTTTATGAGAGTATCATCCATTTAATTATGTTTTTTACTCTTCATGTTTCACTTGCTTATGCTATTTTGAGATTAAATAATACTAGCCTTCCTACTTTCAAAACTTTCATTAAGAATTTGTGTAGCGGACTTATTGCTCTTTTGGATTCTATGAAGAGTTTGGTAGATGATACCCCATTTCCTAGTCTTCCTCATCCTAATCCTATCCTTCCTAGTCCAATTCCTAATATTCCCACTCCTATTCTTCCATATTCTATCCCTAGTTCTTCCCACACTTATGATGGGGCTCAAACTATGGTTCATGATGCAGATGTACAAGAATTCTTTGATTTACCTTCCCCTTCTTATCCGATCCCTGATGATATTAAAGGGAAGAGAAAATAAACTTCTTCTAAACCTATCATTCCACCTTACACAACATTTTATCATGATCATTATGAACAATAACCTCCTGAAGAAGCTTCACAAGATAGGTACACTACATGATATACTATGGTGGCTAAACAAAGTTATAAGGGTTTAGGGCTTGGTGTTAATGAACATGGTATTAAATATCTGGTTCATCTATCCCCTAAACAAGATAAGCATGGTCTAGGCTTTCTGCTATCTCAAATTAAGGTGGTTGATGTTGGTCGTCACCCTCCTCTTCATGTTCTCCTTCCAACACCTTCCTTAGATTACCATGATACCCCTCAAGATGTGGCTAAAAATGTGTACTTTCAGTTAATGAATTCTAAAAAAGAAATCTTTAAACCTATGCCGAAAGATGCTCTCTCCAAGTGCAAATGTCCTTTTCATTATAGTAATACACATTTACTTTCTAATTGTATATATTTCAAGATGTATGTTAGAGAAAGAGCTTCTTTAGGAATTATATCTCACTCTGGTGCGATATTATAATTTCTTCATAATTTCCATCCGGGGAATCCCCCTCGTTCTTCTATACTATAGATATTTTTCCCTCTTGTCTCTTTGCTGGGGGGCAAGAGGTACTTCTTCCATTTTTCTAGGATCCATTATGCTCTTAACATGTATTTTGTTTTGAGCTTAATTGGTTATTCTTTCTATATTCTACCCCTATGGTTTTGTATTATGATATGGTACATTCTTTCCTTTGCTCATAATTATCCATAGCTCTCTTCTAGTATTCATGATATCTTTTCTGAGACATTTGTTTTGCAAAGATATCTCCTTATTATAGCATATATTGATCTGATTGGTATATCCCTTATTTTCATCCCTGGGGGGCAAGGTTTTCCTTCTTTCTCTTTGTCTAAGGATCTACTTTCCTTAGCTTGGTGGCATTTGTTTATTCTGCAATATTATTTCCTTATAAAGACTTATTTTTGGCTATGGATACTCTTTTATATGAAAGTTGATTATCCTAGGTCATCACCTCACCTTTATTTTGCAAATTATGTTCTTTATAAACTCTCGCCCTTGCTTTGGGTTAGAGTTTGTTTCCTTCATTCCAAGATTCCCCTTCCTCTCAATCGTAGGGGGCTTGATGATTGAATCTTTGATCCCTCTTTTCTTTTCTTTGAAAGATAATATTTTATCCAAAGCACTCCTCTACAGTGGGGGTCTTATTGATAAGATCTCTTCCTCTTTGAGGATCTATTTTCCATAAGTGACATATCCTTTTCACGATTATCTATGCTCTTAGATGTAAGGGTCAATACTCTTCGCTAAGAATATAGTGTACATTGTTGCTAACATTACATCTCCTTACTTTGTGAAGTAGGTATTGTAGGATTTGAAAAACATGCAAATTCACAGAACCCGAATACACCTGCATGCAAATGACCTGATACAAAGTGGAAGCACAAAAATGAAAAGGCAAAACTCAGAGATGCTCAAAAGAAGAAGCACAATATTATTTTCTCAGTTATTGAAAAAATATTACAAAGTTCAACCTATAAAGGTGAACAAACCCTAAAACATAAAAGCTAGGTTGCACAATATAATTAACATAAAGTATTAATTATATGCACCTAAGAGATAGCTTAAGAAAAAAAGAGTAAGAACTAACTGATTACTCTAACACCCCCCCTTAAGCGAAGCTTAGGAGGTAAGCTAACCTAGCACAACTAAGAAAGCAAGAAATGGGTCCCGGCAACAAGGCCTGATCAGGTACCCAATACAAGGAAATCTCTGTAAACTGGAGATAAAGGAGAAAACCCAGTGGGAAAAACTCCTCTCCAAAAGGAGATATAAAAGCAAGCAAAGACAAAAAGAATGAATTCAAGAGACTCTCTCAAAGCCAGTAGTACAATGCATGCTGCCAACCCCCCCGTGAGAGAGGGTCGAGGCTCCAAAGCCCCCCCAGAATGAAAGAACCCCTGGATCAATGAACAGACCACTGTGACTCCAATGCAGAGGAGTGAAAGTCAGTGGGCACTGAAGAGGTGACCTCGAAAGATGAGGTGTCACTGGAAGGACGAGCTGATGCTCAAATGAGAAGACATGAGGATCCTGAAAGGGAATCCCCAATGTAAGTGGTATGACAGGTGAGCTGACACTGTCATCAAAGAGGAGATGAATGTCCTCTATAGAGTCCTCAACAACTGCACTGGGTGGCTTGATGAAAGGAGCTGGAGGGTCAAGTAGTGTTGAAGAAGAATCCTGCTAAAGAGAAAAGTACTCCTCAGGATGTGGTGAGGCAGCCACAACACTGGTCTCGAGAACAACACAAAGGTTCAAGCGACCTGACTACACCGCATGATGCTCTCTGGAAAGAGGAGAGCTGAGCTCCGATAGTGGAGATGGTGGAACAAAGTGAGAGAAGGTGTAGAGGCAGGTGGAATGATCAACTATCCCTGTAGCAATAATGCCTCCTATCATACTATCCCTGATGAAGACTGAATCGGCCGTGAACTCAACTGTCTTCCCTGACCCACTGCGTGTAATATGATAAATGGAGAGAAGGTTGGCAGAGAGAGATGGAACATACAATACATCATTGAATGTGCCATCCTGAATGCTGACTGAACCTG
>MU225791.1:3610663-3630255 GCA_018584345.1 Thuja plicata | reverse complement strand
TTGTTGGTAGTGTTGGTTGGATGTTTGTGGCTATCAGATATCAAGGTTTCAATTATGCACACAAAAAAGATTTTGTACATGTAGTTTTGGTGTATGGTGTCGGGTTTACTTGTTTCTACTAATGAAATACATCTTTTGGGACATTAACATGTTTTAGTGGGTACAGTTTCTTTCGGTATCTGTTGTCTTTTGTGCTTACAAAGTTCTTCCAAGTGTCCCTGCTACTTGGACATTATTGTAGTTCATCAGAAGTTTTTGTGTAGTCTTATCTATTGGTTGGTTCAGAAGCTTTGTTGTTCAAGTCTTGGACTTGGTTGTGGTGTTCTAATGGTTCCAAAATTTACTTATCTTTTGGTAAATGTGATATGAAGTGTATGTATCTAAGTGTGACCTATATTTAGGTCATGTGGTAAAGTGTTGTAAAGATTTCTTAAGTATGACTTAGATTTAGGTTCGGTGGTAGCATGTTAAATACAAATGTAATTTCTTTTTTTTGTGGCCGACATGTTTTGTGGCTTGGGTGAAATATGTGGTTGCCTTATCAGATGTATATATAAACAAAGACATATTATTGTATCTGATGAATAAGAGAGAGTGTATGTATGTGAGAAACATAGATCTCGAGGTGATATGGTGCAAGTCTATTTTGATGTATATCTGGCAACACTGTGTAAGAAGAAAAAAGTTAAGTGAAGATTTGTTGTGGTATAGAGAGAAGGTCTTACATACTATGTTGCAGAGGTTTGGTATATGCTAGCAGAATATTTTTATTAGATTTGTTGTTGTCGATAACTACTATTCTATCAAAAATAACTATTTCATGCATAGGAAGATGTAATTCTATTCTTTCACATTTTGTCAATGAAACATTTTTGTATTGTTGGTGAGCCTACTTGTATTGGTAGTTAGGCTTTCTTATTTCTAGGTATTTATCCCAACCGACAGTGAGCCAACCAATTACAAGAAAACTAGCAGTGAGCCCTTGTAAAAATCACCTTAACTGGTGTCACCTTAACTAGTGTTCATTTCATGAGAATTAGATTCTTCATAGTTTTTCCTATTTTGGGTTTCCACATAAATTTTGGTGTTCATTATGTTGATGGTTTTATGCTTTCATGTTTATATATGTTATAAGTTTCAGATTGGTTTTAGTATTTACCAGTCTAGTAAACATTTAAGAAATTATTTGTAAATAACTGATTTGCCCCCCTCTCAGTTATTTGACATGTTCAACAATTGGTATTAGAGCTTGGTCCCTTGTAGATAGAGCTTAACTTCTTGAGGGAGATCTAGGGTGTTTGAATAGATTGAAAGAGAATACTATTATTATGAGGATTGACAAATCATGATGGGCGACTTTGAGTGCACCAAATTAGAGAATGAGGAGCTAAAATAAAACCTAGAGGAAGTGAATGCAAGTATCTCAAAGTTGAGGGATTAGATCTTGAAATTCAAAGCAAGGCAAAAGGAAGTTAGTCAAGAATTAAAGGATTCAAGAGAAAAAGTGGCAAATCTTGAAAAGAAGTTGAGTAACAGTAAGAATACAAATGAATTTATCAAAGAAGAGTTCAAACAAAAGTTGGAACATTGGAAGAAGACCTAGGGATATTTGAAGAAAACTTTTAATTAGAGTGTGGATGAATGGAAGAAAAATGAAGAGAATCTCAAGGACATCATCAAGAAGAAGTTAGATGAAAATGAAAGGTTGGATCAAGAATTAAGAAAGATTAGATTTGAAGAAAAGGTTTGTGAAAGCATCACTATTTTGGATTAGTTATTAGTCCTGCAGAAGAGTCACAAGGATAAGGAAGGATTAGGTTTTACTATTGAATGCTCAGTTCTAAAGGACAAATGCAAGGAGAAAGAAGTTGAAACTAAAGAAAAATTTGAGGTAGCAAGCAAGGTAAAGGTTTTGAATACATCTATGAGAAGGCATCTAGTAAGGCAACCAAATTCTCAAAGGTACTTATCTTTTAATAGTTATTGTTACATATGCACGAATTTTGGTCATAAGGTTGTTGAATATAAGACGAGGAAAGAATAGATGGTTCAAAGCTTTATTTGTCATAAACTGAATCAATGCATAAGTCAAGTTTCTAATATGGTTAAGAAAAGTAGAATGAATAATATCTTTCATGGAAATTGTTGTGTGTCACAATTATGGTCACACGACTAATCAATGCATATCTAGGGTTCAAACAATGATATTGGGTTAGAGGATTATCAACTGTTTCAAATATGGTCAAATTGGTCATTATGCTAACACATGCAGATCTGGTGGTGCTTTGGTAACTACTAGAGATGGTAAAAATGTTACTATTTCAAGTGAATATTAGAAGACTAACATGATGTGGAAGATGAAAGATGTTGGTGAAGAGAGCCTTGTGGTATCGGATCCCGGTACTAGCTCTTATGGTAATTGAGTCGAATGCTTTGGCTCAAGGGGAGTATTAAAATACTATATTAGTCACTTCCCCTACTCTGAGGTGATATTGGTTGCAACCTTTCTTGTCTCTGGTATGATGGTTGAAAAATAATGGTTGCAGGTATGAAAATTGATTGATGTGTAAAGTACAATTAGATTGCATCAATGATAATTAATTTTTAGTAGGAAAAGCAATTACGATGGATCATGGTTATAAAGGTGAATATTTGAAATTATTTGACATTGTTGCGAGAAGAAAAATCAAATTTTTAACAAAGCTTGAGAGAAAGGTTGAAAAAGATTACTTGAGTGAAATTATGGAGTCTCAATTAATGGTTCATGACACCAATGCAATTGTGGCAAGAATATTGAAGAAGGTTGAGTTAGAGGAATTTTATCATAGCAAGTTCAGGCAGGTGGAACTTGGTTTATCAGTGAATAAAGTGCAAAGAACATAAAATCTTCATTTAGATATATGGGGAGAATTCCCCTGGTGCGATGACAAGGATTTAATTATGTTCTTATTGTTTAAGGATGGAAACCTAGTGTTGGATAAACCCTACCAAGTGAAAAATAAGGTAATTGAAAACAATAAGAACATAAGAACATATGATATGAGGTGCCCGAGCTAGATAATCAAGTTGTAAATCTTGAAGCCATCTATGTCGATATACAAGACGATTTGACTAAGTTGCAGGATTCTCTTGAAGTACTACGCAAAGAAGCCAAGTTCTTGTGTGATGGATATGCATTGCACAACTCTCTGTTGGTGCAAAGTGGCTTGCATAGCTTGAAGACTTTGATGCTCATTGGCTCCTATGATGGGGATCGTGATGACAAAACGCTTGACAACTTTCTGTGGGACGTTGAAGAGTTATTTTCTAGTGCATCTGGGTTAACCGATGAAGCACAAGTAAAGAAAGAGACGACATGCTTCACTAGAAGCACAAAGTTGGGATGTGTAGTGTTGGTGATTTACTTGGAAAGAGGGCGATCAGTTACAAGAAAGTAGAGGAGTTAACTGGTATTGACCTTGATCAACATGCACTCCTAATAAGTTGCCTTGATGATCTGGTGGCGAGGTATGTTTCCTATGGAATTTATATAAAAAATCAATTTTGAAATCGTGATGGTGTCACTTTGGCTATGGTCATTTACATTGATTGTAAAATGGTTAGGGAGAATGTTCAATTTGTTCTATTCAAAATGTTGTTGGATACTTTCTTGAGAATGTCAAGATGACTGTAGAGGATGGTTAGGGGTTTAGATTTGGTTAATTTATAATGTTCACAGTGTTCTATTTCATGAGATCATTACTATGTAGAGTGAATATTGAGTGGAGGACCGACATCCCTATCGATAAATAGATTTACAAATACCTAGGGTTTTTAGAGAATAGTGCAGACATATATAAAGTGTATTTCACTTTATTATAGATGAATATTTGTTCTAATTTGGTTGTTATTGGTGATGTGAGTCATGGTGAAGAGGGTTCCTCCTCTGGTAAAAAAAGTATAGATGTTGTTGTTGATAGTTTCCCTTCAGAACATAAAAGGATAAAAACTAGTGTTAAAGGAAAGAAAATTGTTAATATCTCTTAAGAAGAAGAAGAAAAGGAATAAGAAGAGGAGATTGAGAAATATTTGGTCTCTCCATTATAATCTGACTTTGTGGATTTGGATGTGGTTCAATCCTTGTTAGAAGATGGTAAGTTTGACAGAGTTCATGAATTATCGTTCGGTTTTTCTCTAGTGAGCAGGACAAAAATAGAGGAATTGGTGACTGATCACATGACCAATAAGAAGATCATTGTTTCTATTGCATCTAATGTGATACCACTTTAGTTGGTCATAAATATTGAGAACAAATTATTTCAGAGTGGGGTTGGTTGTAGAAATTTCAAGGAGTATATTGGGAAGAAGTGTACCTATGTAAAACATAAGTTATCTAGATTAATCAGGTAGACCAAGGAATGTATAAAAGAAATTTAGGATATGTACATGTATTTTATTTGGTGGCCTACTATTGTTGACAATTTTAGAGGAAAAATTGAAGTTATTGAGATAGAATTGAATGATTTTGGAAAGAAATATGATTATTTCAAAGGCAAAGAAGGAAAATAGAGAATACAATTTGATTAGTTACAAGGAGAAATGATGTAGTTACAGAGACAAAGAGAAGATCTGGTGAAGAAATTATGACTGGTAAAGGAATTGGTTGAGGTTAGGTTAGAGCATGTCTCTAGTATCCTTCCTGATGTAGACAGTTATGAATGGTGGATTTAGTCTCCATACTGGAATTCATCTTTTGACGTGTTACTAGAGCATGATAGTCTATGCGCCTAGATGCCAATGTTTTTGAGTTGAAGAGGAAGCTTCCAATCATTAAAGAGAGGTATACGAAGATTTTTACTGTATAGACTATTGTATTTTTTTTTGAATTTTCTAAGTTCTAGTTTTTGGTCCTTTTCCATTATGGAAAAAGGGGAAGAGAAAGAGGAAAACCAAAACATTAATTAAGTATTTACTTAGGGAGAGTTTTTGGGTTGTTTGGAGTTTCTATGTTTTTGAAGTTTTTGGTGTGTTTCCATCAATTCCAAAGGGGGAGATTATTAAACATATTTATATGTTGTTGGTATTGATTTCAAAATCTTCATACCGGTTACTTGGTGGTATCAGTTGGTTGTTGGCAATGTCGGTTGGATGTTTGTGGTTGTCAGATGTCAGGGTTTCGGTTATGCATGCACAAAATATTTTTTACATGTAGTTTTGGTATATGGTGTTGGGTGTACTTGTTTATACTAATAGAATACATCTTCTAACACATCAACATGTTTTGGTGGTTGCAAGTTTTGTTGGTATTTGTTGACTACTATGCTTACAGAGTTCTTCCAGGTGTTCTTGCTATCTAGACATTCTTGCAATTCATCAAAATTATTGGTATAGTGATCATATATTGTTCTGGACAAGTTTCACCAAGTCTTATCTATCGATTGGTTCAAAATTTTGTTGTTCAAGTCTTAGACTTGGCTGTGGTGTTCTGATGGTTCCAAAATTTGTGTATCTTTTGGTAAATATGATATGAAGTGTATGTATCTTAAGTGTGATCTATATTTAGGTCCTTTGGTAATGTGTTGTAAATATTTCTTAAGTATGACCAAGATTTAGGTTCAGTGGTAGCATGCTCAATACAAATGTATTTTTTTTGTTTTTTAGCTTGGCCAATATATGTGGCTGCCCTATCAGATGTATATATAAAAAAAGACATCTTTTCATATCCAATGAATAAGAGAGAGTGTATGTATGTATGTATGCGAGAAACAACGATCTGAAGGTGATAAAGTGTGAGTCTATTTCAATGTATATCTAGCAGCAGTGTGTAAGAAGAAGAAAGTTAAATGAAGATTTGTTGTGGTACAAATAGGTCTTACATATTGCGCTACGAAGGTTTGGTATATGCTGGCAGAAGATCTATACTTGATCTGTTGTTGTCGATAACTATTGAACTATCAAATGGAATTGTTTCATGCATAAACATATGCAATTCTATTAGTTCACATTTTGTTAATAACATATTTTTGTATTGGCAGTGGGCCTACTTGTATCAGTATTTCTCCTTTCATATTCTAGGTAGTTAGCCCAACCAACAGTGAGCCAAATAGTAGTAAACAAACCAGTAGTGACCCTTGTAAATATTACCTTAATCAATGTTCATTTCATGAGGATTAGCTTCTCCATGGTTTTTCCCAATTTGAGTTTCCATGTAAATTCTAGTGTTCATTTTGTTGATGGTTTTGTGATTTCATATTTATATCTATTATAAGTTTCTAATTGGTTTAAGTATTTACCGTTTAAAAAAAACATAAATGTATAGGTAATTTTAATAAAAAGAAGTACTAAATAGCAGAGAAAGAAAACTATTATTTCTCCTTTTACATGCTTGAGAGGTCCATTGATCTAGTAGTCCTCTAGTCACGTTCTTATCATGCCTCACCATTATTTTTCACTAAAGAAGTCATTTAGCACCTCCCATCCCATTTTGACCTTAGTTATTTGTTTCTCCTTATTGTTGTGCATGTTCCTAATCATAAATAGACAAGTTGTTGACTTGTCTCCTCCAATTTGCAATCAATATCTATGTCAAGCCAAGAAAACCTTTTTGGGTAATTCCATTGCCAATAGGCTGGAACTTGATCCACTCAACCACTCCTTCCTTACACATTTGTTCATTACCCATTATGTCTCCTCTTTTGTGCTTCCATCGTTTCCTCTCCTCCATCATACCAACACAAAGAAACATTCTATATTCCTCCTTCATCCTCTAAATCCATTTTGGGTCCTTATGTCCCAAAATCCACCATCACATATCTCCCATCTACCAATTTCATTTTGGGTCCTTATATCCAAAAATATCATCCTCTATCTTATCCCACTCATCCCTCATATATAAATCCCATACTCACAACACCCATCATAAGCACTCCACTCCTTACATTATTAATCAAGATCAACAAAGTCATGTGCCCATACATCCTATCCATCACTCTACACCTAGTATTTCATTCACATTTCCTCTATCCCATGCATCTTATCACACCTCTTTTAATACTACTAGAAAATATTTGGATGCTAATTAAAAAATGCATAAATCTATAAATCCATAGAAATATAAAGATTACCATGTCCCCTTAAAGAGACATGCTACCACAACTCACAATCCAATTAAGAAGTGCAATGAATTCAAAAGGCCACAAAGTTCCACCAAAGAAAAACCACAAACTATGTATATCTTTGTATCATTCTAAATTGGAAGCACTTCAATTTAGTGATGGTTTAGCACCCATTTAGTGTGACTTCATGGTACACTTTCATTTAGGCTGCATTAGACTTGTTTTATTTTCTCTCTCATAGGAGAAATAAGGGTAGGATCTAGTAAATCCCCCTTGATTTCCATCTTCTTTGGTGAAAATATCAAGGAAGGACCTAACCACAAGGTGTACTCCTTTTTAATCTCCTCTTTCAAAGTTCT
This sequence comes from Thuja plicata, assembly GCA_018584345.1. NCBI lineage: Eukaryota > Viridiplantae > Streptophyta > Pinopsida > Cupressales > Cupressaceae > Thuja > Thuja plicata. The sequence continues at coordinate 3,622,802 of MU225791.1, read as the reverse complement.
TTTTCTTCCCAAAACTATTCTTTTTCCACTCATCTCTTTCTGCAACCCCAAAATGACTATTATTTACAATCTCGAGATAATTTTGGAAGACTATGCCTGGAGGGACTAGGCTGAGGTTGGTCTACCCCTGAGGGGAATGCCAAGGTTGGCCTACCCTTGGGGACTAGGATAAGGTCGACCTATCCCTAAGGCACAACCCTTTTGGGATCCCGTGCCCATTTCAAATTTCAAGGCTTCCTGCCTTGTGCAGTCGACCATTATGGGGTGTAAAATCCTAAAATCACTATAAATTAACACTCAAATGCTTCATTTGGTATGATGAAGATGATATATTTAAACTTCAAGTGAAAAATCTCGCATGGAAATCCCAATTTGACATAGTGCAATTGCAAGGTGGAAACAAGAAGTCTTGGAAACGTCCATTGAAGCAAGAGAGTTCTTCACTTTGCCTTCTTCTCCCAATCAAGCATTTAAGTTTTCAAGACATCAACATGAGGTAGAAAATTGATTATGAAGGTGGCTTGGAGTACTTCATCCTTGGTAGCTTGGTATGATTTCCATGTTATTTTCAGATCTATGCATTGCTGCTTCATATTTACATACACATTTACCTTTGCATTCTACGGTTTCACTCTCTAGGGTTAGATCTTGGCATCTTACATACATTGCTCCATGTGTTTTAGATTCTAATTCTAGATTCATGAGCACTACACACACTACAATATTTCCTAATGACTATTCGTCAAGGTAGAAATCACCAAAATTAGGGGTTGACTAAGGCAAACCCCTATATAGCCACTCACACACACCCTTTTTTAGATTTGTAGGTTTTAGAAGGACAGATTGAAGTACAAATCTAGATACCCTTTTGGAAGAGTATTATAGATCCAAGATTCATTTTCTATTTTTTTAACAGGCAGGTGCAGGCCGAGGTCAACCTACCCCGAATAGTAGAGGTACAATCCTTGTTGCAGATCTAACATTTTTGGTGCCAGACAGAGAGTTTTAGTTCAATTTTCTGGTCCAGGAGGTCGGCCTAGTCCTAGGTGAATTTTCTGCATGTCATCGTCCACCCTCCAGGTCGGCATAGTCTCGAGGCTCCCAAGTTTATGGGTTTTGCAGATCTCATTTTTCTGCTTTGAACCTTGAATTATTCTAGATTTTGACACAGTCTTCCAACATGTCTTCAAGTTTGTATTTTCAAGGTAAGTTAAATTCATTTATTATTTTAACCACTTTCTTTTGATATATTTCCTTTGCATATTAGTTTGAATCCCCTCTTGTAGGGAAAGAAAGAAGTCAATCCAAGCAATTTACTCCTTTGTGAAGGTTACACATAACAATTCCTTTTGTGTTAATCAGGCCTCCTTTGGTGGTGGAATCTTGGTATTCTTCCTTCCTATGTTGTGGGGTGTTCCAATTTCCCCATATACATTTTGGTGAACCTGATGTGGACCTGTACCTTACATGCCTTGTATTCCTTTTGTTGTGGTTAAGTTATATTTTGCATTTATATTGAATAAGAAAAAAATATTGCTTTTACTTTCTTTCATGATAGAATAGTTGTTGTTTTTATGTTCTTGCATATCATTTATTCAAGAAAAATACAAAAAAAATCTTTTAAGGCATTTTTGAATGGATTTGTTATCATCCTTTTCTAGTTTAATTTCATGTTTCCTTCATGAATTTCAAAATGTTTCTTTTGATGCATATGATTATAGTCTACTTCTTGATTGTCACGCTAATATCTCTCCTAATACCAATACAATAAATGGAAATAATTTAGTGCAAGAAGAGTCCATTTCTTCAAAGAATCTCCCTCCAAATGGTGAGATATTAAAAGAAGATGTTGATCCTTCTCCTAAAACGCATTCCTCCTATGGAAATATTTTTATACAAGCAATAAATCCTTTATCTATCCATCTTTCTCATCCCCTTAGGGATCAAGCTTTAGTGAGCCATGATTATTCCTCACCTACAGTGTGCTTCATTCATAGAGATGAGCCTACCCTTGATGATTCTCCTATTTGGGATGAACCCTTGGATATGGATATTGATTACTCTCTCCCTTATGAAGCGATCTTAGGTCATGATTATTCATCTCCTAAAGTGTCCCTTTTTCAACACAACGTTCCTTCTCTTGACAAGCCCCTGGATAAGAACATGGATTATTCCCCTCCTCTAGGAGAATATATATTGGTTGATATTTCTCCTACCCACTCTAGAGAGGACACATTAATATATGATGGTGACCTATCTCCTAAAACATATTCCCCTTATGAGGATATTTTAGAGAAAGAGAACATTATAAACACTTTTCTTAATGTCACCTTACCTTCATTTGACGCTCCTTCTAGCAATGAAGCATTAAAGGATACCACTAATCTCTCTTCTAAGGATGAATAGGAATAAGAGGATTGGATCATTCTTAATTACATTAGTGCTAACCCTTCTAGTGAAGCATCTCTAAAAAATAAGGAGCTTAATCAAGTTAATGTTGTTAATATTCATGCTCAACCTGTGATAGTCAACAAGCCTATGATAACTATTAAAGGAGTTTGGTGAAGGAGAACCTAGAGAATAGGGGTCACCATGAGGCCCTAATGGAGATCCAAGAAGAGATGAAGAAAAATGAGACCTAAAAGATCTTAAATCAATGTAAATTGGCCAATAGAGCCACAAAATGTAATAGGATGCAATACAAGTGCAAAAATATGTAATATTGCCATATGGGCAAAATATGGCTAAAGGAATAATGTAAGAGTTTGAAGGTTAGAAACATGGATTTTATTATATTTTTAAGGTCTTTTAGTGACCATTTGAATGTATTAGGAGTCATTAGCCATATAGTTGTCGAGTTGACAACTTAGTTGTCAACTTGACAACAATTTAATACCTTTTGCAATGGTAAAATTGGAGGACAGTCAGTTATAAACTGATTTTAGTCAGTTTGTGGGTAGTTTCAAAGGTGGTTTTAATCTCTAAGGGACTGACATGGGTCTATTAAGGATGTAATATCCTGAGAAAAGAGGAGAGGCCAATTTAATCAATTTTTAAAACAATAAAGTTTGGATTCTTTGCAAATTCTTTACTCTGACTCGTGGTAACAATCCTCTTGTTCAATATTTTTTATGGTTTAATTGCTATCCCTTTTATGGAGGGTTGATTTAGGAAATAAGATCTTTGAATTAAGTTTTTTTTGGTTGGTGTAGCATAGCATTTCATCATAGATTTAAGGAGTTATCTGCATTTGAATATGAGTGTGTCAAACCCTCATTAGGGTATACAAAGACAAAAAAAAGTATCTTTTATGTTTAATGTATAATGAACCCTCTCATTTGGGAATGATGTTGGGGGAGATGTATTATAATTGTCCTGAGAGTTGTAGGGAGGCGTGCATTGGATGACATGTGCTTTGACGCCATAGAAGTGACTGTACAGTCACAGGGAGAAGGGATCTGTCTGTCACAGTCAAGGTGTGAAGACTTTGTCCACAAGATAAAGTTAGGATATGGCTATGGGGATATGGAAGGATGAAGTGTGACCTTTATAAAATATGAGGAAGGTAGTTGAAGGGTTGGAGAGCACAGTGATAGGGAAAGACACGAAGGTTTTCAGAGACTAGTAATGATTGTCATAGTAGGACAATGAATTGGTAAGTTCACTTTTGTTGATGAGATGGTAATGTGTTTAATGATTCAGAGAGTTGGGTTATAGTGGAAAGAGTGTTAAAAGGGTGTTAAGGTGTCTCAATCCATCAGGGGTGAGGAGACACACATATAGGGTTCTCAAGGTAACTATCCTTTTGAATATTGTTATTGACTATCATAGTAGACAATGAATAGAGAGTTTGTTTGGGTGGCAAGTTGTTGAGGGAGTTAAGAGTTTTGTGTTTCAATAAAAAGTGTAAGAGGTCCTACATGTGGATGGGCATTGGGGAAGTCCAAGTGTAAATTTTTGATCCAATCAAGGATCTTGAGTTGGTCATGTTGAAGGTAGGTTGAAGATTGTGTAGGGAGAATCACTAGTTTAGGAGAAAGGATCAAAATTCATGATGAAAGTTCATGGTTGGAATAGAGTCCATAATTGAAGGAGTGGAGTCCAAAGGCAGAGTTGAGGTCATTGAGAAGACCTTTCACAAGGAAAGGTGTTGATCAATTTGAAAGGATAGAGGATCAAGTTTCCTACTAGGACAAGACTACCCTAGTAAGGAGTCAATGGCTATGCCCCTGCATCAGAGTTCCTCAAACCTTCACCACACCTATGCTTAATGTTAAAGGATATAATCCTCAAAGTATTCAGAACAAGCCTATCATAACTGTGAAAGGCCAACCTAGAATTTCTTTGGATGATTATAATGTGGTAGCTCACATCTATAAAACAAGAAACAATCCTCAACCTAATCCAATTTCTTCTCTCCCACCTTCTCCACCTCATTTGCCCCAAAATCTTGGAAAATAGTATGATTTGGTAGAGAAATTCTGCAATACCCCTACCAAGATTTATCTTTGGGAACTTATTAAAACTTCTCCTACATATCATGAAGCCTTTCAAAAATATTTAAACACTCTTCCAACTCCGCCGGTTCCACCTTAAGTTGTGTTTACTCAAGATGATTTACCTCCAAAAAAGTTCAAGATAAATATGATGCTCTTATGGTAGCTATCCTTATCAATTTAAACCTCATTCGTAAGACCTTAATTGATAATGGGTCTAGCTTAATGTTTGTAGTATGGACATGCTCAAAGAAATTAAATTTGATCTTTCAACTATTCAACCCGATAACATTCTTATACAAGGATGTCATAATATTTCTAAGAAAAACTTAGGCATCATTACTTTACCTATTAAAGTAGGTCCATTCATTTTGGATAATCCTATTCATGTGATGCATGGACCTCTTAATTATAACCTTCTTTTGGGTAGACCTTGGTTACATAATATGCATGTTGTTCCTTCAACTCTGCATCTAAAAGTCAAATTTCTTTTTAACAATGTGACATGCACTCTTCATGTGGATGATAAAATGAATCATTACTTGAATACTAAATCCAATGATACTCCTATTTCTAATCATAATCCTCCTTCCTCTAGTTCTCTTTCAGATGATGATTGAGGATCTTTAGATTTCACACCCACTTTTAATGGAGAATATAAAGTCTCAGACCTTAAATTTATACAATCTAAGTCTTAGACAACTTCTCTTTCTAATAACATTCATAGTAATTTTGTCATTGCTTTCATCTATCATGAACCTATTAAATCTAGTTGTGATGACATTGTGACTAATGAAGCTCCATTGACTCTGTTTGATATGACTTCTTGTTATAATCCTGGTTATCATTTACTAGAAAAAAATGGATTCAATGGCCATGGATGTAGTAAACAGGAAAAAGGAATTCAAATTACCTTAGGAAATAGGGGGCATGAGAATTCTTACGGATTAGGATTTAATCCTTATAAGAAGCCGCAAACTGTTAATTTTAATACCATCATAGATGACACTTTAAAGCATGACTCAGGATGTGTGCAAAAAAATGTTGAGCATAATAGGAAACCTATGGAAGCGTGTGTTTTTGAGTTTCCTCCCTTGTCCACACCCTCTCCTTCATTATCTAACACTTCTTCTACGTATGCCTTCAATCAAGAAGTGCTTTTGCCTAAACTTCTCCGTGCTAAGGTGATTACTGGACCTAAACGAAAAAAAAAATGTAATCAACACCTTATGACTCTTCCCTTTTCCCAGTATCACCGATATTATGAATGTCAAGCTTTACATTATGAAATTAAGCAACTCATTGATAGTGAGGTTATTCATATATCATATAGCAATGAATTATATTTCAATCATGATTTCTCTAAATAACATCTAAGTCCCTATTATGATGCTCCACACTATGTCATATTGTTAGCCTACTCCTTGGGGGATCATTGTCATGATAGTGTCGTGAGTGACATAATAGGTCCCCTTTACCCTTGTTCATACACTTGGGGGGAAAGGGCCTCTTCTCAATCTCTCTTTCATTCTCTTAAGGACATAATTTTACCTTGGTTAAGCAATATCTATTTATCTTGTGACATCCAATCATATATATAAATGTTGGTTTACATTATAGATACACATCCTTGATCATAAACCTTTTCATTATTCACAATTGGTTTTCCATGGTAGATAAACTCCCTTACCTTAGAGATTGAACAATGTGTCATCCTTCACAAGGATCAATTTTTCACTTCTTGCATGGTATCTCTCTAGATTCATCCCTTCCATGGCCTCATAGGAGTTGTGACCTCTTTGGCTTGGACTGGGTGTTGATTCTGGATATTGTCTTAATGTTGAAAGATGCTTTATCCTTGTTTCTCTTTTTCCTTGAGATTATATTTTATTTGTGATAGATAGAGTACATTAGCATAACACAATGTGTTGGGGACATTTACTCTCCCTTTTTAAGGATTGGTTGACTAGCATAACACAATTTTATAGACCATTTGACCTATCCTCATATGTTCACAAAAGTAAAGTTTCCAGAAGGTGCATAGATTTTGTGGAATTGACTATCAGAAAAAAAAACCTGTTAGACCATTCAATCCTCTCCTTTGGATCCCTTCTTGGATTGCTAATAATCTAGAAGGCTTGATCCTTGCCTTTTTTATTTTTTTATTCCTTAAGGACATGTGTCCTTATGCCTGGATTGAATTTTGCATATTTCTCTTTTGAAATGCAGTTTCCTGAGGGTAAATCCTTGATGGGTTGACTAGCATACACATGAACTTGATAGATCGTTCAACACCACCTTTTTTTGCAGCATGCATTTTTGTCTGATTCATAGTTAGACACACAAATCTTACTAGGTGAGTTACTAACACCCCTTTTAAATTTTTATATGCATTTAGAATAGACATTCAATCATTTCATCATATCTTGAGCTAGGTAACTCTGGTTTTGATGTCATTACAGGCATTGGAATCATAATTCAATCATGTTTCTTCTGGAATGTGTTTAGGAAATTTTAGGAAAGTTCTTAAATGTTTTTGGAAAGGTGTTTCTCATCACTTTTCATTTCCAGTTCATCATGGTAAACATGTCACCATGTTTCACCTTTTCTAAAATTAGCAAGCCGAAACATGGGGCATATAGCTACCCGCAAAATTCACAAAATAATTCCTTAGTAAGTCCTAGGTGCTTTTGATTATCATTGACACATGTTTTGTAGAATGCGGTTACTAACAGTTTCTTGCGGGCTCTATGTGTTGTGGACTTGGCTATATCCTTTTTCTTTACTAAATATTTTCTTACTTTAGCTTGCATATGCACCTAGTTTCATATGCCACTTAAGTGGGGGCTAAATGTATCATCTAAATTGGATCACTTCAATTTAGTGATGGTTTAGCACCAATTTATAGTGATTACATGGTACACTTGCATAGGTTGCATTAGACTTGTTTTATTTTCTCTCTCCTAGGAGAAATAAGGGTAGGATCTAGAAAATCCCTCTTGTTTTACTTCTTATTTGGTGAAAATATCAAGGTAGGACCTAACCACAAGGTTTCCTCATTTTTTATCTCTTCTTTCATAGTGTTTTTCTTCCTGAAACTGTTCTTTTTCCACTCATCTCTTTCTCCAACCCCGAGCTAACTATTATTTGTAATCCTGAAACAATTCTGGAAGACTGTGCCTCTAGGGACTAGGTCAAGACCGAGCTAGCCCTAATACACAACCATTTTGGGGATCCCAATTTCATTTCAAATTTGAAGGCTTCCTGCCTTGAGCAGTCAACCGTTGTGGGGTGTAATACTGAAATCACTATAAATTCACACTCAAATGCTTCATTTGGTATGTTGATGATAATTATATATGGAAAATTCATGTGGACATCCCAATTTGACATAGTGCAATTACAAGGTGGAAAAAAGAAGGCTTGGAAACATCCATTGAAGCAAGAGAGTTCTTCACTTTGCATTCTCCTCCCAATCAAGAATTCAAGTATTCAAGACATTAACATGGGGTAGCAAATGGATTGTGAAGGTGGCTTGGATTACTTCAGCCTTGGGGGCTTGATATTATTTCCATGTTATTTTAATATCTATGCATTGTTGCTTCATATTTATATACACATTTACATTTCCATGCTAGGGTTTCACTCTCTAGGGTTAGATCTTGGTATCTTACATACATTGCTCTATACATTCTAGATTTTCATTATAGATTCACGAGAACACATAGAACAATATTTCCTAACGACTATTCGTGGAGGTGGAAATCACCAAAACAAGGGGTTGACTAAGGAAAACCCTATATAGCCACCCACACACACCCTTTTTCAAATTTGCAGGTGTCGGAAGGATAAATTGAAGTACAAATCTGGATACCCTTTTGGAAGAAGATTACAAATTCAAGATTCATTTTATGTTCTATCAACAATCAGGTGCAGGGTGAGGTTGACCTACCTCACAGAGTAGAGATACAATCCTTGTTTGCAGATCTGACAGTTATGGCACCAAACATAGAGTTCTAGTTCAATTTTCTAGTCCTAGACTAGGTTGAGGTCAGCCTAGTCCTAGGTGGGTTTTTTGCATGTCTAAATCCACCCTCTAGATTGTCATAACCCCTCCAGGTTGACATAGTCCTGAGGCTCCCAGGTTTCTAGGTTTTGTTGCTCAGTTTTCTTCTCTCGAACCTTGAATTATTCCAAATTTTGACATAGTCTTCTAGTAGGTCTTCAAGTTTGTATTTTCAAGGTAATTTAACCTCATTTCTTATTTTTGTCACTTTATTTTCATAGATTTCCTTTGCATATTAGTTTCAATTCCCTCTTGTAGGTAAAGGAAGAAATTAATCCAAGCAATTTGCCCCTTTGTGAAGGTTATGCATTAGCACTTCCTTTTGTGTTAATCAGGTCTCCTTTGGTGGTGGAATCTTGGTATTCTTCCTTCCTATGTCATGGGGTGTTCCAATTTCCCCATATACAATCTTAAAGAAAAAAAGAAATGCATCCAAAAGAAATATCCACATTGGCATCTAGAGTTTCTAATCCTCAAGATAATAATACCCTTACTCCATCTCTTAAATTTATTTTGGGTCCTTATGTACCAAAATTCCATATCATTACTCCTCCATCACACCCACATCTTCCATATTTTTCTCCTCCCTTCATTCCACACCCCCTACAACATGTGCCAATGTTGGTCCTAAAAAAATCCTCTCATTAGAATAGTATTCCATCATTCTCTCTATAAAATTCCTACCACATATCCCTTATCCCACATATATCTCCCTTCAAAACCACCTAATCCCCTCCTTCACATGATTTCTCCATCCTAATAAAGTTGTACCAACCTCCAATGATCACTACAAATGGGCACCTATTACCTCAGTATAGAACTTGATTCTTGAGTTCTTCCTTCATCTCCCTTATCGTGTATCTTCCAAATCCATTTATCCACATCCCAATCTTGTCCATTTTTGTCCCTAAAATTCCTCTCAAAATCCATAAAATAACAAAAAAAGGAAAATTCAAAAACAAAAAAACCATTGTCCAATAGTGAAAAATTGGCAAACATGTGCCTTAGACAAGTCCCATGATAAAAACCTGGAACATGGGTGTTATGCACAATTACCTCCATCCCATTTATCTCTACACTTGGGGGAAAGTTCCTCCACCAATTCTTCCATTCATCTCCCCATCTCATCTATCAGTCTTATCCATTGCATTATTTCCATTTCACTCCCTCCATCCTCCCTTGGATCTTCAAAGAAACAAAAAAGAAGAACATAAAGGCCATCATTTACACACACTTTAGGCATCTCTTGTTAGAATAGTCCCAGAGGATAACTAAGAGGGGGGGTGAATTATTTATCACTAACTTTAGTTCTTTTCTTCTTTAACTTCAGAATACAACAAAGTAAATGCTTAATCAGATAACACAGTACACAACACACAATTTGATTACGGGGAAACCAAATGGTAAAAACCCCAGTGGGAATTATCACCCACAAAGAACTATACTTGTTTATAGTAATCCTTATTAGAAGATATCTCAACCCTATTAGGAGTTGTACTTTACAATGCAATAAGTATAGTGACCTGGTTAAGGGTCGGACCCTGTTAGGAGTCTTTTACAAATAGCCCTGTTAGGGGTGGTGGACTCATTGTCCAAAAGCTCATTGCTTGATGGTGAAGGCTACAACCTTATGTATAACAAATATGCATTATATCTGATGATGAACTGTAGAGTAGACCTGTTGTCTTGATCAGTTCTAGTGTATTACAATCTTTCACTTCTTCTTCACATAGACTCTTGATGAATGAACCAACTCTGATAATCTGCTCTGTACATCTTTCTTCTCTTTTTGTATCATTCACACTTAGCGTATCACAATTGACTTGTTATAAGTATCTATCTCAAAGTATGATATCATGGGTCCTATAAGACAACTCTTCATAACATCCTTGTCGGCTCTACTAAGCATGCAAGCATAATTACAACCACGCAAATCTAAACTGAATAGACATGATGATTCACTAAGTCGGCCTCACCAAATTAACTCTAACTTTGCAATCTTCTTGAAACATGTTTGGTGCCTTTAGATGAATATCATCAAATCATAACTAAACATGATATACACACCCATATCATGAAGATAGGCACAACTCAAGAAACACATTATATACGTCAGCCCTAAACAGTTACACTTCCAGAATTGTAACTGTCAATAACAGAATTACATAACTTTACTGAAACATCATATCTAGGTCTGCGTGTAAGAACATAACATAATAAACATGTCAAAAACATGTATCTATCCATGCAAGTCTTCATATCATCATTCTGTTAAGTATATACAAAACTACTATTGTGTATTATATGTTGTCATCAATGACAAACATACAATCAATCAACTGCTTAGAATCAAATCTCCAACAATCTCCACCTTTGACATTGATGACAACATATGATATCAAAAACATCCTCTGTTCATGGTGTCCTCTTTCTTTTACAATCTTCTCAATATCCTCATCAAAGATTTCTCTAAACTGCTGTAGTTCCTCTGACTGTGTTTTTGTTCCATGTATATACTCCCCCATAGTATATGCTCCCCCTTAGTATATAATCCCCCTTACTATATACTCCCCCTTTGACATTAATGGAAAAGGGTTCCATAAACCATTAGGAACAGGTACTACTCCAAAAGTAGGGTAGTCAACCATTCATCAGTCACTTAATGACTGATGTTCTTGCTGCTTCTTCTAAATAGACTCGGGAGAGGGAATTACCCCCAACTTCTCCTTGAGATACTCAAAAGTATCCTTTGATAAGGGCTTTGTGAAAATATCCTCCAACTGTTCTTTGGTGCTCACATAGTCCAGTTTAACTTCTCTGTCTGAAACCTTTTCTCTTAAGAAATGGTACTTGATATCTATGTGTTTTGTCTTTGCATGCATCACAGGGTTCTTAGACATGTTGATAGTGCTAGTATTATCATAGTGAATAACAATAGGATAATCAACCTGAATGCCAAAGTTATTAACCATCTGCTTGATCCAAACCATGGTTGAACAATTTAGTGATGCTGCAACATATTCAGCTTCTGCTGTTGACTGAGAAATACAGTTCTGGTTCTTGCTTATCCAAGAAACCAACCTGTCTCCAAGAAATAATGCTCCTCCTGAAGTGCTCTTCCTGTCATCAATACAACCTACCCAATCTGCATCAATATACACATGAAGTTGTACATTCTCTGATTTAGGATACCATAAACCATAGTCTATAGTTCCCTTTAGATATCTAAATATCCTCTTGATTGCCATTAGGTGATTCTACTTGGGTTCAACTGCAAATCTTCCAACAATGCCAACTGCATTAGATATGTCAGGTCTAGATTGAGTTAGATAAATAAGTTTACCAATCATAGATTTGTACAATGTTTTATCAACTATTGTGGAATCATCATCCTTTGAAATCTTGCTTCTTGTTATCATGGGAGTGCATACTAGCTTGCAGTCATCCATTTGGAAGGTCTTCAGTATTTCCTTCACATATTTTGACTGATTAATGAATATACCTTTATCTGTTTGTTTTACATTCAGTCCCAAAAAGTATTTTATAGGACCAATCATACTCATTTCAAATTCATTCT
>MU225791.1:3589902-3600748 GCA_018584345.1 Thuja plicata | reverse complement strand
GGGTTTGTAGATCCAGACAAGAGGAACATGGTATGCAGACTTCACAAAGCCTTGTATGGATTAAAACAAGCTCCCAAAGCCTGGTATGAATGACTTCATTCCTATCTAATAAGTATTGGATTCATAACAACCAGTGAAAATAGTAATCTTTATTTGAAAGAAGACACTAATGCTAACACTTTGATTGCTGAAATATTTGTTGATGACATCATATTTGGAGGTAATGATATGCTACGCAAGTCATTTGTTGATGAGATGAGCAAAGATTTTGAGATGTCTATGTTTGGAGAGATCAAGTTTTTTCTTGGCCTACAGATCATTCAACAAAGTGAAGGTATTTTCATTACACAGTCCAAATACATCAAAGAGGTCCTGAAAATATTCAAGATGGAAAATTTCAAACCTGTTGGAACACTGATGGCTACCGAATGAAAACTAACAAAGGAAGACAAGCCAACAGAGGTAAATCAGACTTTGTATAGATCAATGATAGGAAAACTCATGTATGTTGTACACACTAGACCAGATATTTCAGATGCAGTAGGAATTATTGCTAGATTTTCTGCTAACCCCAGGGAATTACATATGACTGCTGTGAAAAGAATCTTAAGATATCTGAAGAATACTGGGGAATTTGGCTTGTGGTATAGAAGAGAAGGCAAATTTGAACTAAAAGTGTTTACCGACACTGATTGGGCTGGAAATCTTGATGACCGAAAGAGCACAACTGGAGGAGCATTCTTCATGGGTGACAAACTTGTCACTTGGAATAGCAAAAAGCAAGGATGCATCTCTCAGTATACTGTAGAAGAAGAATATGTTGCTACTGCTGTAAACTGCTCAAATATTACATGGATCAAAGTGTTGCTAGAAGGTATGCATATGAAGATCTTAGAACCAATGATTATCTATTGTGATAACACTGGTGCAATAAACATTTCTAAGAATCCAATCGTGCATGCAAAGACTAAACACATTGCAATCAAGTATCATTATTTAAGAGAACAAGTTTAAGAAAAGAGGTGATACTTGAGTATGTGCAATCTAAAGAAAAATTGGCCGATATCTTCACCAAGCCACTGCCCAAGGATACATTTGAGTACCTAAGAAAGAGACCAGGGATCAAACCCTTGTCTACCAGTCAGTAAAAGACTGAAAGCTGCATCAACCTATATATTATCAGTATATCATTCATGTTGATGCAAGAAAAAAGATGAACTTCAAGCTACATCTATATACAGAAAGGTATATATCAGAACCGAGCACCAGAGAATATTGATGTATTGCTGATGAATAAGGGAAATTCAAGGAATATATTATGGATAGAAGAAAATAATTGTTTGAAATGAATGTCAGATATTTGTCAAATATTTGTTTGGCATTGTTGTCAAAGGGAGAGAATGTATCCATATTATCATTAGAAACTATTCATTATCAAATTACTCCAAACAGGGAGAGATCATATCCATAGGGAGAGAATTTGTATCATATACAAAGGGAGAGTTGCTAACAAAAGACAGAGACATCAAAGAAGAAGAACAATCAAAAGAGAGAAATTGACACAAAAAGAGAACACAACACATCAGAAGAAGATACACAGAAAGCCACAAGAATCAAATCTAAGCTAGCATAGATCTTACCAGCGATCAGACATTTTTATCGGTTATCAAAACAAAGTGTTTGGTAATTTGATGAATCTCAACAATTATATTTCATATTGTATTAGAAATAATATAGCGTGATAATATAGTATGTTTCCATCAATGCCAAAGGGAGAGATTGATGACATGTAACTGATTGAATGTTTGATAATGTTAAGTTGAAGATGATGCAAGACATTAAATTAGTTAATGGTTTGTATTGTCATTGATGTCAACTTGATATCATCTATACGGTCATGTACATAATGCCAAAGACTTTAGAGAATCAATGGAATAGAGATTATGCTTTCAAAAATGCATAAAATTCAAGTATTCACTAAGTGACAGACAACACCGATGGAGTGCACACCATCGGTAAAGGCAAAGAAAAAAGTCACAGTGATGCCCGACGAGCAGAAGATAGTGTTTCCCAATGAAGCAAAATCCTATGATGCCCAACGGATGGAGATCCCAAAGCTAACTAGAATCACACTGACCAAACTGGAAGTTATCACCGACGACTAACTACAGAGTTGACCGATAGAATAGAGAGTTTAGAAAATGACAAAATATCTAGCTGGCAGAGCTTAAGGATAGACTTAACTGGTTGTTTTATTTTTTTTATTTGACCAGAGTTAAGTAATTGATTTAAAGAACATTTGTACAGTTGGAAAGAAGATAACTACAAGATAAATCGGGAGTTAACGCTTTAAATCAAATTGGTTGGATTGTTTTTCATGCCAAGAATCAAGAATCAAGAATTAAATAATATCATATCTATATAAGAGACAAGCATAATTCATTTCTGAAAGCAATCACATACACAAAAGGGGAGTGAATAGAAAGAGGATGCTGAAGAGAAACTGATGAAGGATAACTTCATACAGTCCTGATCAATCAAGCTGAAGGAGAGCTAAAGAATTCTGTAGACACTGAAGAACAGTGAAGCACAACATCACAGAGCAGAAAGTGTGGAGCACAAAGAATTGAATTGATACATTGATTAGAGAGGTATTGTACTTAAATAGATCTAAAAATCTGCAATTCAAGTTGTATTAGAAACATGTCATAATGTTTCAGTTTAACCATTGAAGCATCAAGTCTCTTAACAGAGCATGAATTAACTATCTTCTATAATTGAGGTATATCCTAACAGATTTCCAAAAAGGTTGATTCATGAAAGTAGCATTGAAATTGCATAAAGCTTATTGACAGCCTAAGAAAAAGATTGATTCAAGGATGGTAGCAAGATTTTCCTAAAGCCTATTGACAGTCTAAGAAGGAGGCTGATTCAAGGATGGTAGCAAAATAGATGCTAGATACTAAGTGGCAACCTCTATGTATAAAATCCTCTAACAAGGTCACACCTAACAGTGTGTTTGTAACCTTTAACAGGGTTGGCTCCTAACAGGGCTCACTTCAGAAGAGTGAAAATTTGGGGTACCGATCCTAGTGGTTTTTCCCTTAATAGGGTTTCCATGTTAAAATCCATGTTTTATGTGTGTATGACTTATTACTTTATTGTTTTACATTTCACCTATGCATTTCTGGATTTATTGGTATACTCTGCATATTTACTAAGTATCGGTAAATAGTTTTACTGCTTATCAGTTATCAAGGAAAATAAGGATAGACAAGGTAAACCGACAGATAGTTAATTATTATAAGTATTTTATGGCATGCATCTTGTAGGGACTTAATAATCTGAGGTGTATTGATTGGTGGTTAAATATTGAAGGATAAATTTTTGAGGCCACTGATTCACCCCCCCTCTCAGTTATTACTAACACTAATTACTTGCATGATCATGAATGCCTAAAAAATTCATAGTTAATGCTTGCAATTGATAATGGATACCAAAATAATGAGAGATAGGGGGTTTATATACTCGAGCCATCATTTTATGGGCTTAAAACTCAGGTAGGTCAAGCACAAAATAAGATTTCTTACTAATACCCCGATATTAGGCCTTGAGCCAAATTTGGTCCACAATTACCTAGTACAAAATGCCATTGGCATTTTGTCCCAGGGAAAAGATTCCATTGACATCTTATACCTTGGAAATGAGCCAAAATTTGGATCGGGGGCCAAGGAAATAGGGTAGGTGTAGGTTCTTCAGGTACAACTCAATCCAAGGTCAGTCACGTCACGAAGGTCAAAAATGGGGCTATAGGGCCTAGGTGATGAGAATAATTATTTGATTGGAGGAAAAATAGAGGAGAACACTTAAAAAGAAGGGATAACCTTGAGTTTGGAATAAATTGAGTCAATATAGGACTTATAATGTCAATTTGAAGGTCAAATAAGTGTTAGGAGTGTGAGATCAATGTAGGAACCCATACATACTAAAATGGGGCTAAAATGAACACCTAATCGATGGTGCTTAATTTTTATAATTATAAATTTAACCCCCACTTTAGTAGGATTATGAGTCAACCTTATTCTCATGGCAAAGTAGAAGGAGAGAGAAAGATGAGAATTATGAGAAAATTGAAAAGTGATAAGATATCACTAAGTTTAAGGACATAAGCCCCCAAACCAAGGATCTTAAATTGTACATCCATATTAAAGGACACATAAAACAACAAAATCCTAAATCTTACTAAGGTTCTAAGTCAACTAGTTTGAGAGACCTCGCTAAATAAATTGTCTCAACCTCTAGCATCATGCTCAGAAAGCTATTGTAAAAGTTCAAGTGGTCACTTGAAAAGAACAAGAGCACACATCAAAGATAAGATAAGATTGTAGGATCTAATAAAATAGCAAAGTTTGTTATGATATAAAATAATAGAGGAGAGAATAAGACAATCATGGATGACATAGGCTAGCTAGTTTTGTTACACTAGGTGATCCCTGAGAGAGAAAGAAGTGAGAAGAGAGGGGGAAATGGTCTAGCAAACCGTGTTATACTAGTTCCACCCATAAAAGAGAGTGTAAAGAGGGATTTTATGGTCTATCACATGCTAGTAAACTAATGAAAATTTATGCAAAGGAGATGTTGAATGGCCTATCAAGTTGTGTTGTGCTAGTCAACAAATGAAAAGCATAGGTCAAATGGTCTAACAAATTTGTTTATGCTAGTCAACCAATCCTAAAAATGTATGTAAAGGAGAGGTCAAATGAGCTACCAAGTCATGCTATTCTATTTCAACCATCCTAAGGGCAACCTAGGAAAGCATTGTATCCAAGGAAATCTGCCAAAAATGTATAAAGGAGAGTGATCTGGTCCTAACAAGTTGTATTATGTTAGTCTACTCTACTTGAAATGCTTAAAGTAAACAAAACATTTGCAATAAGGATACCATATATAATCCCCTTAAGACGCAAAATGAGGATTATTTTGACATATTAAGGAAAATAGAAAAAAGGATAAAGCACCTATAACACCCATAAGGTATCCACAAGCAACACTCAATCCAAGCCAAAGAGGTCACAACTCCTATGAAGTCAAGGAAGGGAAGAATGCAAAGAGATACAATGCAAGAAGTTTAAAAGGGATCTTGTTGGAGGATTTTAAAAGAGATGAGGAATAAGAAGGGAAGAATTCACACCTGTCATATTGCTAGGTAAAGGGATTATTAAGGAAGCATGACACACTTTAAGCCCCCAAGGTAAGGTATTTGTTTACCATGGATTCCCAATAGTGAACATAGAAGAGATTATGATCAAGGATCCATACCTCTTGTATATAAGAGAATCCTTAATGTAAACCAACATTTCTATATAAGATTGAATATCACATAATAGAAAAATGCCACTTAACGAAGGGGAAAGTGGATCCTTAGAGAGAATGAGAGATATTGATATACTACCCTTTCCCACCAAGTGTAGAGATAAGAATAAAATTGGGAAGGACTATTATGTTACTCACAAAGTGTACCACCATGTGTGATAATGACCCTCCAAAGAATAGGCTAACAATGTGACATAGTGAGGAGCAACATAATAGGAACTTAAATGTTATTTAAAGAAATAAGAATTAAAAATTAACTCATTGCAACATGTTATGTGAATGATATCATAATCAATGAGTCTCTTAACTTTTTAATGAAAATCTTGACATTCATTAGTGGAGTGGTCATGATATTGATGATACATGTAAAAAGGGAGATTCACAAGATTTTGACTATGCTTCTTTTTTCATTTAGGTTGAGTAATCAACTTAGCACAAAGAAGGTTAGACAAAATGATTTAGTGAATAAAGATAAACATGGAGGAAATGTTAGATGGTAAAGGAGAGGATGTTGAGAAAGGAGGATATTTGAAACCTTTCGCTTCCATAGATTTATCATGAGTCTTAATGCTTTGTTGCACACATCTTAAACTATGTTTGAAATTATGAGCTGAATTGTTAAAAGAATTAGGTTGAACAAATGATACACTAGGTCCTTTGAAGGGTCTTGTGTTAAAATTAGAAAGTTTGTATTCACTCACCAAAGATGGTGTAAAGTATAATGACCCAAAATCACCATCTAAAAGGGAACTTGTAGGAGAAGAAGTATGTTTAAAAGAAGATATATTTTTCTTAAATGGTGTAGGAATAGAAGGAGAATCATATTCATTTTGTAAGAAATTTTGGGTTTTATCATTAGCAACAAGGGTATACATGATGTTGTTATATATTAACTTCACTTTGCGATGAAGCGTTGAAGGAATAATGTGCATGGCATGTAACCATGGTCTTCCTAAGAGAAGGTTATAATTAAGAGCACCAAGCATGACATGAATATGAGTAGGTAAAATGATAGGATCTACTTTAATAGACAAAGTGATAATACCCAAGGTTTGTTTAGAAACATTGTAAAAGACATGAATAGGAATATAATCAAGTTTGGTTAAAGAATCATTCATATTTATCTTGTTTAACAAGTCAATTATACAAACATTAAGATCAGATCCATTATCAATTAAAGTTCTTTGAATAAGATTATCATTTATAAGGAAAGAAACCATAAGGGCCTCATGTTGATCTTTAATTTATTTAGGAGGCAAAACATCTTTAGAAAACACAATTTAAGCTTTTTTATTGGTCACATTCATGCATTTCAATATGGAAGTTATATTGTTGCACCTAGGAGGTGGGACACTCATATTTATAAAGGATTTTTGTAACACTTCATGATAGTTAGGTTAAGTTTGAAGAAGCTCCCAAAGAGATATCTTGGAAGGACTGGCACAAAGTTGTTCTACTAAATCAATACTCCTTTCCAATATTTTGAGGGAGACGAGGTGCAAGAAGAAGCACCGGTTGAGAAATAGGAAGAGAAGGAGGAACAACTAAACTTGTAGGTTGGTTATTAGTTCTTGTGTTATAAGTGTGGGAAACCACATCATAGTTAGGTTGTTGAGAACCTTTCACCACAATGAGTTGTTTATTTAGAGTTTGAGGGGTATCTTGATGAAGATGGAAAACCACATTAGGATTTTCACTACCCAAAAAATTGACAACATTGACCTAATCAATCTCTTGATTGTTCATGGGCTCATCGCTAGAAGGGACAATATTAAGGAAATTAGTATTGATATTATCTTCTCCTTTCAAGATGTTATCATGAGTAGGTCAACCTTTAAAATTAGGTGTAGGTATTTCTATCAATGATTCATCTCTAAGAGGGATGCCATTTAAAGAAGGTAAGGTGATATTAATAATGGTATTTATAATGTCCTTCTCTTGCTCTAAAATATCCTCATAAAGGGGGTATTCCTTGGGAGAAGGAGCAACATCAAGAATGAATGTGTCATCTCTAAAGGGAGTAGAAGAAATTTTAACCACAATATCACCCTTTTTTTTATCAAGGTTGCTTCATGAGGGAGAGAATAGTAAACATCATTATCTAGGGGTTCATCCTAAATAGGGAGATCATTGCAAGTAGAAATAGAACAAACTTTAGGAGAAGGATAATCACAATTAATTAAAGCTTCATTCCTAAAGGGAAATTCATGGAAATGAATAGAAGGTAATGTATTGTAAGGGGAATTATCAAATTTAAGCAAGGTATTCTTGTGGGGGAAGAACATATCAAGAGAAGAGTTAACATCAATATTCAACACTTCTCCCAAAAGAGAGATTATTGAAAGAAGGGTTAAAAACACATTCTTGCACCGATATGTCCTCATGGAGAGAAGGGTCCTTAAGAGAGGGATAAAGTGATAAAAGGGAGGCTAAACCACTATCACCCTGAGAAAATATACGAATTATAAAACTAATCTAAAATAAAATTATGCAGGAAACAACATGAAAAATTGCAAATACATAGAATGAAATAATGTAATGCATACAAAGCTAAGTGTGCAACATGTAGAAAAGATATGATAGAAAAAATGAATAAAAATGAGATCTAAATGCCAAATCAAAGTGGAAATGTCATGCAAGGAGGATCTAACCATCAAAATCAAAAGTATGGAAGAGGTAAAAATGCATACGATGAAGTAAATGAAATCTAACTACCAGAATCAACAGAGGAAGTGTTATTAGTTGGGTTTACCAAAATGTACAATATGAAAAGGGGATCACATAAAAGGGCTATTATACCCAATTATTATGGTACATTGGAATAAAAAACCACCTCAAGATCAATATGATAGACACCACTTGGTAAGAAAGATGCCAATACAATATCAATGCTTGAAGGGTTTTTATTTCTCCGTTTCTTAGAATTGAGATGGAGAGGAATGATATTGATATGTAAGAGACTATTTATAAGAGAAGATCTAATATAATCCAACCAAAAAGTAGATGTAAAAGAGAATAAATAGGAATTTTAATGCACCTGGAAATGAAATAGGAGAAGTAAGTTTTTAGATCCAAATCCCTGACTACTAGAAGCTTGAAATGACCTGTAACTGCAGATCTACGATCCCGAGACTTGCAACTCTCTACCTCAGAAATTTCACTATTTTTTGGGAGGGTCAGGGTTCCAATGGTGATGTGTACCCAGGGATAGGATGTCAATAGAAACCCATACTTTTGGTTTTGGTCTGAAACTTGCAGGGGTGCTCTGTCTGGTCCCGATCTTCCCGAATCTCCACTGACAACTCTGTAACCTATTCCTACACATAGAAAAATGGGAAAGAAGGTTAGATAAAGAGGTTTTATTTATTAAAACTCCTATTTAGTAATCAACCTTTAAAATGAAATAATATTGTATAAGGAAAGTTGAAATAAAAAACAAATATGAATTGTAAATCTCCTTATACATTGATGGCACAATGCTTCTTTGGATATGATCACAAATGTTGATGCAATAGCTTGATATAAATAAATTTAGGAAATAAATGAATTGAATGATGAATAGTTTATTTATCCAACAATTCTTGATGAAGAAGAAGAAATGCTTTAAAGGATTAAAGACTTAGATGCTCAATTATACAAGATATCTTGAACTCTGATTGCTTGCTTGATCATGAATGATTAAAAAATTGATAGTGAATACTTACACTTGATAATGGATACCAAAATGAGGAGAGATAGTGGGTTTATATACTCAATCCATAATTTTGGGGGCTTAAAGCTCAGGCAGGTCAACCAAAAAGCAAGATCTCTTGATAATACCCTGATATCGGGCCCTGAGCCAGATTTGGGCCCCAATTACCTAATACACAATGTCATTGGAATTCTGTTCCATGGATAGGTCACCATTAGCACCCTATACCTTGGGAAATAATCCAAAATTTGGACCAGAGGCCATGGAAATAAGGTAGGTGCAAGTTCTCCGAGTACAACTTAATTCGAGGTCAGAACATGTCATGAAGGAAAAAAATGGGCATATAGGGCCTAAGTTATGAGATGAATTATTTTATTGGAGGAAAAATAGATTATCACACTTAGAAATAAGAGATAACCTTATTTTTTTAAGAAACTTAATCAATATAGGACTTATAATGTTAATTTGAAGGTGCAATAAGTGTTAGGAGAGCGTGAAATCAATGTGGGAACCTATAAATACTAAAATGGGGCTAAAATGAGTACCTAATAAAGGGTGATTACTTTTAAGGACTATAAACCTCCCATCTCCCAATCCAAGTCTCATAATCCTTTTATCTCTCGATTCTCATTCCATAATTTGTCCATCTCCCAATCCTTGTCCTATAATCCTTCCATCTCCCAATCCTTGTTTTATAATCCTACCACCTCCAAATCCTTATTTTCCTATCAATATCTATTTCCATATTATTCCCCTACCTCATAATCCCTTTTCATTAGTATCTAACTATAGGCTATCCTCATGCAATCCAATTCTATCCATTCACATCTGTGATCTTGTTCCCTTCCTTTCTACAAGCCTTGATCACATTCCAATCACCATCAGGATGTGTCTTTCCCAATATTTGCATCCATATCCCGTAATACAATCAATTCAAACCAATCCAATAAAATCATCCCAATCTAATAATCCATTCAAATCAACCTAATCCAATCATTCAACCAAATCGATCCAATCCAAACCTTCATCCACTTGGTCTCATACCATTGAGTTATCCACAACCTACATCCTTAGTGACCGTCATCCTAGTACTTACTATTTGACTATATCATGTCTAGAGTCAGTCAATCCATTGTTATGGCCTTATCACCTCAAGCTATAGGTCCATCTTACCAGTATGACATTTCCATCTAGGCTCATTTGTAAGTACTCATCCTTAGATCCCATCTTTTACATTGAAGTCATTCACATGTCATCAAAATCATATCCTTTCAACTAGTGCTTCAACAATCATTCTTGAGCGTCTTTTTCATCTTGAGCATCCCAAGTATCTTTTGATGTATAAACATATTATTCATCATCCAATCATAAATTCATGCACAATGTATCCTTCCTCAAGTTAGACACATTAAATCCAATCCACCAGTCATCCATTTTGGAAAAATTCATTTGGTGCATTCATGTTGACATTATTTTCTTTCATATTTATTTTTATGTTTCTTGGAGTGATTTTGTTTTGTCTCCTCATGGTTGCCACAATCATTTATATCACAGTACGCTATGAGTGATGAAACTTGGGGCATGATTTTAGGTTTTATTTTCTTTCTATGTGTGGTTATATATATATCCCTTGTACTTCCAAATGTGATCCATGCGGTCACATGGTGCACTGGGGCATATTTCTTTCTTGTGTTTTTTCAAGCATCATATCCACCAAAGTCCTCTATGGATCTCGTGTGATGCTATTCTAATCTTTTTCTATTTGTTGTGTCAGTCCTATAC
>MU225791.1:3563232-3589861 GCA_018584345.1 Thuja plicata | reverse complement strand
TATATATATATATATATCTTGGTTCTTCATACCCTAGCTAGTCAACAATACTACTAAATCAAATCAAAATAAGTGATCACAACATGGTGAGTCATTTTTAAGGGTGCTCAAGTTCCATGACCATTTCATTATCATTTTGCTTGAATCCATCCATCATCTATACCCTACCTTGTTATTTTCCCTAATTAATAGTGATTAGGGGTGTGCACATATTCCCATGTCTTTCCTCCACTGGGCACTATTTCTTTTGAGACATCACTTGAGCCTTCATTTCTCATGCGCCCTCTCGAGGGGGCATCACTAACTCCTCCAATCATAGGATCTACTCGACTATCTATTTTTCTAGTCTGCTTGGGGCATTTTATTGTATTTATTGGTTAAATAATTACATTTTATTTAATTAGTTAATGTCATCCCTTAGCTAAATTAATTACATTAATTAAGATACAACCCTATTAATTAATTAGTGTCAAACCATAATCCATTTGCTTAATTAATTACCCCATTTACTCTATTAAATAAAAAAAATAAAAAAAACTGTCTTATTAAATTTATTTCATCATTTTCCTCCTTGCTCCAAAAATAAATAAATAAAACTAATTATTTCAATTTTAGCATGTCTCCTAAATTTAATCTCCCATTAACTCCATATAACCTAACCTACTAACTAATCCTTGATCCCAACCAACCTTATCCCCTTAACCTCCATCTAACCCCAACCCACTAACTAATCCTCCAACCAACCCATGGTTCAAACCAATCTCATCCTTCCAAACCTCCCATTATCCAACCCTATCTAAATGTGTGCACATTACTATTTTAATTAAATGATATGCCACTTGGCCTCCCTTTCACATGTCATCCTTTGAGATGCCACTTGTCATTTTTGGTGACAAATGTTGCATTTTGGAGACCCCTCACCTTGCATCCAAACCCTATTTAAACCCCTCCCTTTTCCTTCATAAATCATCCACTTTCATATTAAGAACCCTTATAATATGAATTTGGTTCTAGAAACCATCATCCACTTTTTCATACATTCAACTTAATTTCATCATCATTTGCATCCTCGGATCCATAGTTTCACTTTTATTTGCATCCACTATCATCATCATTTGCATCCTTAAATCCATAGTTTCTATTTGCATCCACTATCATCATCAATTTCATAATCATGGAGCTTATTGCACACTCTTGAAGACCAATTTGTGTGATCAAATAAAAAACTACCAAAACAAAGGACAAATCCTCAACAAAGGAGATTTAAGAGTTTGTATTTCTTGCTCTCTTATTTTCTTATTTAGTCTTCTTTTAACATCCAAACTTGAGTGTTTGTTTGAATAAGTGTAGTTTGCAATCTTAGCTTTAGTCTTTTAATAATTTTTATTAACTAACATTTTCACACACACAACCAACCATTCTTCAATCCCTAGAGCTCTCTTTCATCCTAATGATGGATCCCATGGTGTGAACTGAAACACTAATTGTTATTTTTTTTACATGATCAATTCCAAAAGACCAAATAGATAGGTGTATGGATTGTAGAAATTTGTTAGCATTGGTAGAAGATCTTCATGGAGGGAAATTGTTTTCAAATCTAAACAACTATAGACTTTAAGGATCAAGCTTGCTAAGAAGGTTACAGATCTGACATTTCTCAAAAGAAGGAAATATTTCTCATTTTCTCCCTCTTTTTAGCAAATCTTGGTCTACAACCAACCATTCTTCAATTAATTGATCTCTCTTTCATCTTGAGGATTAATCACATAGCATAACCCAAAACACCGATGGTTAAATTTTTTACACAATTGAATTTATAAGCACATAATATATAGTTGTATGGATTGTGTAAATCCATTAGCATTGATAGATGCACTTCATGGGTGGGACGTCTTTTTCAAATCTAAACAACTGCATACTTTAAGGATCAATATTTCTAAGAAGGTCGTTGATATGACCTTTCTCAAAAGGTGCAGAGATTCCTCCTTTTCTCCCACTTTTTAGTAAGTCTTGGTATTAAACCAACCATTATTCAATTTCTTGAGATCTCTTTCATCCCGATGATGGATCATTTAGTGTAAGCCAAAATGTTGATGGCTATTTTTTTTACATAATCAAATTGACAAGCACAAAATAGATGGTTGTATGAATTGTGTAAATTTATTAGCATTAATAAATGCCCTTCATGGGAGGGAATTCTTTTTCAAATCTAAACAAATAGAGACTTTAAGGATCAAGCTTTTCAATAAGTTTTCAAACCTGGTCATTCTAAGATGTAAAGATTCCTCCTTTTATCACAATTTTTAGTATGTCTCGATCCTCAACCGACTATTCATTAATTCCTTGTGCTCTTTTTCATCCTAATTATGGATCATGTTGTGTGACCAAGAATATTGATAGCGAATTTTTTTTTACAGTATTGAATCCAGAAGCACAAAATAATTGTGGAAACTTAATAAGATTGATAGAGTCCCTTCATGGGAGGGAAATTTTTTTTCAAATCTAAAAAACTTTAGAATTTAAGGATAAAGCTTTCCAAGAAGGTCACAAAGCTAGTTGTTCTCAAAAGATGCAAATATTCCCCTTTTTCTCCCTCTTTTTAGCAAGTATTCATTTGCAAACAACCATTATTCAATTACTTGAGCTCTCTTTCATCCTAATAATGGATCACGTGGTGTGACCCAAAATGTTGATGGTTAATTTTTTTTACACAATCAAATCTAGAAGCACAAATAGATAGATGTATGGATTCTGGAAATCTATATTTTTAGATCTAAACAATTTCAAACTTTAAGGGTAAAGCTTGCCAAGAAGGTTTCATACTTGGCCTTTCTCAAAATATGTAGAGATTACTCCTTTTTCTCCCTCTTTTTAGTAAGTCCTGGTTCACAACCAATAATTCTTCAATTACGAGAGCTCTATTTCATCCTAATGACAGATCACATAGTGTGACCTAAAATATTGATGGTTTAATTTTTTTCTATAATTGAATCTAGAAGAAAAAAATAGATATTTGTATGGATCGTGGAATTTTCATCATTTATATATGCTCTTCATGTGAGGGAAACCTTTTTCAAATCTAAACAACTGAAGACTTTAAGAATCAAGCTTGCCAAGAAGGTTGTAGACCTGACCTTTCATAAAAGATGCAAAGTTTCCTCCCTTTCTCCCTTTTTTTTAGTAAGTCTTGTTTTGCAACCAACCATTCTTCAATTCTTTGAGCTATCTTTCATCCTAATGATGGATCACATAGTGTGACCCAAAAAATTATGGTTAAAATATTTTTACATAATTTAATCTAGAACTAAATAGATAGTTGTATATATTGTGTAAATTTGTTAACATTGGTAGATGCCCTTCATGGGAGGGAATCCTTTTTCAAATATGAACAACTATAGAATTTAAGGATCAATCTTACCAAGAAGGTTGCAGATCTAGTTTTTCTCAAAAGATGTAGAGATTCCTCCATTTCTCCCTCTTTTTAGTAATTATTGGGATGTAACCAACGATTCTTCAATTCCTTGAGCTCTCTTTCATCATGATGTTGTATTACATAGTGTGACCCAAAATGTTGATGGTTAAAATTTTCTTCCACAGTTAAATCTAGAAGTACAAAATAGATAGTTGTATGAATTATGGAAATTTGTTAGCATTAATCGATGCCCTTCACAAGAGGGAACTCTTTTTAAATCTAAACAACTGTAGACTTTAAGGATCAAGACTTCCAAGAAGGTTACAAACTTGGCCTTTCTCAAAAGATGAAAAAATTCCTCATTTTCTCCTTCTCTTGAGAAAGTCTTGGTCTGCAACCAATGATTCTTCAATTTCTTTAGCTCTCTTTCATTATTATAATGGATCATGTAGTGTGACCTAAATGTTGATGGTTAAAATGTTTTTACACAATTATCGAGAAGCACAAAATAAATAGTTGTATGGATTTTGGAAATTTGTTAGCACTAATATATGCCATTCACGGGAGAGAACTCTTTTTTCAGATCTATGCAACTATAGACTTTAACAATCAAGATTTCCAAGAAGGTTGCATACCTGGCCTTTCTCAAAAGATGCAAAGATTCCTCTTTTTCTCCCTCTTTTTAGTAATTCTTTTTGTCCAACCAACCAATATTCAATTCCTTTAGATTCTTTCATCTTGTTGATGGATCACGCAGTGTGACCCAAAATGTTGATTGTTAATTTTTTTTTACACAATCAAATCCAGAAGCAAAAAATAGATAAAATTAGCATTCCCCAAAGACCTCATGGATGCAACTATCCTCTTATCATCACTTTTTCCTTTTGTATTGCTTCTTGTACTTTAAGTTTTGGTCACTCTTCAAGTGCATCATGTTGCTAATATGGTGCCATGAGGCCTTGATCATTTTTAGTATATCCTTTCAACTCCCTCAACACACTAGCCACTTCATTAGTATCTCTTATACCTTCTAAAATGTCTTTCATTGTAGTATGAGATTGAATATTTACCTTCTACCTTTTGGCCAATGGAGATCTTATAGACACATCGACTGAGGAATTTTGTAATAATATTGCATCTAGAGGAGATTTTGTAATATTTATCCCTTTTTTCTTCCTATGTTGTATATTTTCTCATTTGAAAGCTTGGTATTCATGCATATGCTTGGACTTACCATATATTTTCTCAAAGTTGTCATTCATCAAATTAATCACCTTGATAGGATTTTTCTCTGCATAAAATCTAAGAAAATTTGGACCCCAATACTTTATGGTTTCCTCTTTTCTAACTAATATATTTCATTTTATCATCGTCTATATAATCTTAGGAGTTTTTTCACAATTCCTTATAATTTCTTCTTCATAGAAAGCATGATAAAAAAATAGCTAGTTTGGTAAGAATATTTTGTCTTACAAATTTGATATGCCTCTCAACATCACAAACCCTCACTACTAAGGACTTCAAATAATATTTCTTCAAATACTCCTAAATATTTTTAAGAGTCCCAAATCCAATATGAAAGTCATAAAATTCTATAACATTAGGTATAAATGTTCATTTCTTTTATCTATCCATCAAATCCTTTTCCATCCACATCACTTGCCACATTAACTCAAGAGAGGCCAATCTTGGGAACACAAATTTGGGTAAATAATGGGGATCCTATGGATACCCGTGAATTATCCTAACTATGAAGTAAAAAAAAAGAAATAGAAATTCCCAAAATCATGGGTATGACCCTTCTCTAACCTCTTGTCTTTGGGTTTCAATAATTAAATGATCCTTGCTGGTAACCTAAAAAGTTGAAATGCAAACTCTAACATAATTTTCATTACAAAACATTCCTGTGAAATATGGTAATCATTATTTTGGCACCTATTATCCCATATGTAGCACTAATTCTACAAAGGAAATCTTCCTTGACCATTCTCTATCTTGAGTTTCAAATTGGAGATCTACTCATCTTTGTTATGATATAGAATGAGATAAAAGTAAAGTTAGTAATAATTGAGTTCACAATGTGTTTAATCCAGACTTATACCAACCAAAATTTCATGCAAAACATGCATAAACCTTGTAGCAAAACTAAATTTAATGTTAACCTTGGGGATTTGAATTCTCATTTCCATATACATCAAATCAAACCACATCTTGTATCATAAATCCTTCCTAGCACTTGGCATAAAGTATGCTATATTTTGATAAAATATCATTCAAATTTTATAACCTTGAATGATTCATTAGTTGACATATGTATTCTCTACTATTATCCCCCTTCTTTCTATACATGTGGACCTAATCACTCCTATAAGTCCTTCTCAATCTCCTATAATAAACTACTAGTCTTTCAAGATCAACCCTGACTAGGGCTTGTCTATTCAACATGAAGCATTCCATAATGTCACATTTATCTAATACCACCAAAGGTGAGACCTCAAGTTTCCTAATTATCCTTGTAGCATGATAATAATTTTGGGCTAACATTCTAACCAAACTAGTTCCACAAACACATTAGGCACAACTAGTTTGTCTAGGTCAAAGATCTATGGGTTTGAGACTGGAATCTTCTCTCCCTTTATCTAATAAAAATAATAAAACAAATCCCTTCCTGATTCTTGTATGATGACAACCCTACATTTCAAACATTTATCCCTAAACAACAACTTATACCCTTTTTCTTCTAAATTAGGAAGAATGTTGCAAGATAGATTTTTGTAATGGTATTTGAATCTCTTTCTTAGGGGTAGAAGATCCCCTTTTCTTACCTACAAATTCAGAATTATTAGGAGGTATTATATATATTACATTGAGCTATGGTTTGAACCTTTTCTCCACAAGGATATTTGAAAACAAACAACTAGAAATGCCAATGAATTTCACATAAGAAAAAGATAAATCCACTTACCAATCTATGTAGTAGTTCAAGACTACCACCAAGCTTTAAAATTATTTGTCTCTAGACACCTTGAGCTCCTCCCAAAAATTCTATAGCTATTGAATTATTAAAATGGCATCAAATTCAGATTTTATTTACCTCTAAGCACAATCATTCCACCATTAATGATGACTCAAGAAGAAGGAAAAGTTAGCCACCTTTTTTAAGTTTGAAATATTCACCATTGATTCAATAAAATTAATAACCTTGATTAAATGGTGAGAACCATTTACTAATTCATTTATCACCTCCTAATCTTTACTGTTAACTCGCAATCAAGATTTTGTTATGCCATCGGGGTAATGGTAACCCAAATAGGCCGTTTGGACTCATCTTGCTTGAATGTAATACAACTGTAGGTAATTATTTTTTTTACCTTAGTGGGAATAGTGGTAATTTTTATTCATATTAATCCTCTTTATTTATATGCCACAATCTTTACATCTTGTATCATTAACATTGCTCCAGGGCGACATGGACTTCTTTTATCACCTATTTTGACATTCACTGCCATCTCAAAGGCAAATATTATACTACCTTCTCCATTCTCGTAGGAAATTCATATTATTAAAATTCCTTAACTAGTCTTCCCACCATACCACAAGGGAAATAATATGTTGGGTTATGGCTATTATGGGATGATGGTAAATGAATACAATAGTTATAATTCTCCCTCCAAACCAAAAGCTACATCATTTATTATGCCTTAACCTTTGAGGGACTACAATTAACCTCTGATACTTAAACTCATCCACCTTCATCCCACATTCAATTATTAGAATGAAGCTTTGAGCTCTGGGGTAGTGTAACAAAATTTCATAATGCTTATTCTCTTTCCACTAACACGTTGTTGACCATGATACTTGACTTTTGACCCCTGCGAGATCATGTGACTAACTCATGACACAATACTATGAGTGAGATACAAGGATATTATAACACAAGAGATAAAATAGAATAAAATGAACTTAGAACATGAATAGTATATTTTGACCAACAATTTGTATGGGTTTAGGGCTTCTCGAGTCGGCAAAATTAGATCATGAATACACAATTTTTGTAGGTTCTAATAGTGGCTCTAGTTGGGGATGAATGGTCATTGTCCATTACAAGAATCTAGAAATATATTTCGGAAAAAATATATAATTTTGATAAACAAAAAGAATAAAATTTTACACAAATAGGAAAAACCTAAATTGGGGAAAACTTAAACTACTGTGCATGGAAAATACCTTCTCTAAGTAAAAAACTTTTTCAAGAATTGTCCATGTATTGGTGATTCTTGATTTTTATCCACCATATTTTGGAAGTTATAATAATCTTCTCCACAATTTTCTATAATAACAAATGGACCCAACCATAAAGCCTCAAACTTTCCATATTTTCCTTTATGTTGACTCCTTGCATTCAACATGAGAAATAGATCATCAATTTTAAAATTCTTGTCTTTGGTCTTCTTGTCAAATATGTACTTCATTTGCTCTTTCATTTTTACATTTACTCTTTGTGCATCATCCCTAACTTCATCTGGATTTTCTACCTATCCCATCCTCTCCTTTGTGGGCTTAGGGATCTCTAATTCTTCTCCCAGAATCAAATTTTGTACTAGTAATAGATTATGCACTGGCATTCGAGTCTCAACACCATAAACTAATTTAAAAGGTGATTTACTAGTGGCCTTCTTGTTAGTTATTCTATCTACCCATAATGCCAACCTCAACTTAGAGCCCCAAGCTATTTTATTATTGTTAAGCATCCTCCTAAGTATCTTCACTATACTTTTATTACTTGATTATGCTTGACCATTTCCTTGAGGATGATATGGTGAGGCATATGAAATCATTATGCAATAAGGTTCATAATTTTTTTTGAACTCATTAGATCTGAAACACATCCCATTATCCAAGATTAATATGTTATAAACCCCAAACTTGGTAATAATATTTTCTAACAAAAAAATGTTGACCACTTTGCTAGTAGCTTGTTTAGTTGGGATTGCCTTAACCTATTTGGTGAAATAATTCATGACCATATGAATCCACCTATGTCATCCACTTGATCTATGTATTATCTCACCTATGAAGTCAATACCCCATTGATAAAAAGGTACTTCAATCTATAAAGGCCTCAGAGCTATGGCTCCTTGATATTTCAACTTACCTGAAAATTTCTGACAAGCCTTACATTTTCTCACATACTTATGAGCATAAGCAAAGAAATTTGGCCAATAGTATCCTACTCTCAATATCTTATGTGCGATAGTTTTGGCTGAAAAATTTCCTCCACAAACACCTGCATGCATCTCTTTCAAATTTCTTTCTTCATTTCCTTCATCCAAACATAATAATAGAATGCAATCCTTGTCTTTCTAGAATAAATCACCGTTTACAAAGTCATACTTTCATGCTTGAAGTATTAGAGTCCTCTTTCGATTATCATTCAGACCTTCAAGACATTTCATATTTATGAGGAAATACACTATATTAGTATACCAAGGGGTCATTTGAATGTTATATACCTTATCCCCTTTTGCATCAACACGAGTGACTTGTGCAACCTCTATGTTGTGGTGAACTATTAGTTTTGTCCATCCCTATCCTCTTACCAATTTGGTGATCTAAATCTTAATTTTGAATTCTTGAATTCTATTGATCAATTTGCACCTTCTACCAATGACTTATGTTTGTATAAAACATCCTTTACCACTGCATTTGACACATAAGAAACTACTTATACTCATACCAAATAAGGCCTGAATGTTTTGACTGCCTTTACAAGTGCATAAGCCTATTTCTCAATGACATCATATTTTAACACAACCCCTTAGAGAAATTTACTAAAAAAGCAATAGGTTTCTCGTACTCTTCCTTATTATTTTGCAACATAACAATGACAATGGTATGAAAGGATGCAAATTAGAAAATCTAAAATGTTTTATTAAAATCAAGAGACTTCAATACATGGGCTTCTTTGATAGCCCTCTTGATGGAAGAAAATGATTCATATCCCTTAGGTGTCCAATCTATCTTTGTATCCTTCTTCAAAATCATTTCTATAGGCTTCACAATCTCAACAAAGCTAAAAATAAATCTCCTAAAAAAAATTATTTTCCCAAACAAATATTGTATAACCTTTACTATTTTTGGAATTGGAATCCTATCAATAGCTACCACTCTATCAGGGTCAATTTCTACTCCCTCTTTAGAAATAATATGACCTAATAGTTTCCCTTTAGTTATAATAAAGTGACATTTTTTAGTATTTAAAGATATACCATACTAAAGGGCTTTAACAAACACCTCCTCCAAGTGCATGCAACGATCTTTAGCTTTCTTTGAGTATATTGTCAAATCTATTGGGAATATATTTTTGGTTGTCTATTGTCATTGATGTCAAACATTTTATTCTTGAGGTATTTGTGGTTGCTCAAACATTATGGTTTGGAAGTCTTCTATTCTTGGATGAATAAGGTTGTGTGCTAAACCTTTAGAATAGTGGAAGATAGGTATGTATTCATAGCTATAGTACAACATGTATTCAGGATAATGCTACAGTGCAGTGGAAGATAAATAAAATACAATGGAAGACAACTTCAATGCATTGGAAGATAGTTATGCCTTTAGGACAGTGTAAGACAATTATGTGTCATGTGTAGATGTTTATGGTTTAGTGATCAGTGTAATTTATAGTTTTTCAGTTGCACTAATAGGGTGTGTTGAAACTTATGCAGATGGATTCAAGTTTTGGTCTTGGTTGTGGCATTTTCTAGCGATCTAAAAATTGTAATATTTAGTTTTGCAGTTATGTTTCGTTGTTCTGGTATGGAGATATGCTATGATGATTTTGACATGGACTACTGGCATGTTCTAGTGTTTTTGAAGTGGCGTATGGATCTCATCATGGTGTGTGGAGGTCTATTTTTGTTGGCAAGTTAGGTAGTTCCTTGGTTAGCATATTTCTACAAATTTGAGATGGATTTATTTGTTTTGGTGATCATGGATCTAACATTGGGCTATGTGTAGCATCTTCATGATCCCTGTCTTTCCTGGAGTGGATCATGTTTCTGTATTTAGGTTTGGGGTATAGAATTTAATTATTTTTTCTTATTTGGATGGGTTCATGCTATGTGTGATCTATGTATTTAATGTTTATCTCTTATCCATTTGGGTCCACTCTATATTTTGATATGAATGCTTCTGGGATAGAACTTTATTACATGTTTCTATTGCCTTGCCCAAATTTTAACTTAATTATAATATCCTTTTGGCATGGGAAACCTTGTTGTAATCCCCAATGCACTATCTTGTATATAAGTATAGTTTATTCTTTGGAAAAATGTAAGGTGTGAAGCAAAAGAATAATGTGTGGACTAGTGAAGATCTACAATTAGCATAGAAAAGTTCAGTGATAGTGGCATTGAAGAAAATGTAGTAATAGTGTGTTGCTAAGTTTAACAGTGTTGTGTAGATTGGCTACATTGTCAGGAGAATCTTTCTTTATTCTTGTAAAGAGTTGTATTTTCCTTGTTCCAAAGATAGTGAGTCTTGGGTGCACAAGTTTATTTTTGTATTGGAAATCAACTTCTTATTACAAGTTTGTCATAGTGAGCTCCTAGCATAATTTGTAATTAGAGCTATACATAAGTGAATTATTCTTTATGGGAAAGTGCTCACTATGGTTTTTCCCAATTTGGGTTTTCCACATATAAAATTGAAATGTTTATGTGTTGTTGGTTTTGTTCATTACTTGCTTATTGTTTTATGTGGATGTTATTGAAGTAAGTTAGTAAGTTTTGGTTTATGCTTATTCACCACCTCTTAGCATCTAGAGTGTATTCAAAAATTGGTATTAGAGCCCGGTTCCTCTAGAAGAAGCTTAACCACTTAAGGTAGATCTGAGATGGAACAAAACTTAGATTTTCAGCTTTGATATTTGATGGCACTAATTTTCCTTACTAGAAGGATAAGATGGAAGCATACCTAAAAACCTTACAAAATGGTATTTGGGAGGAAACTGGTTTTTATCCTTCTTTTAGAAGACCTTTGACTATTGAAGAAGAAAGACAAAAGGAAGCTACTGTAAAAGCAAGATCAATTATTTTTAGTAGTTTATGTGACAGTGTTCAAGAAGGTGAAAGGTCTGAACGGTGCTAAAGAGATTTGGTACAAGTTGTTCTTGGTATATGAAGGAAATTTAAAGAAAAAACAAGTAAGACTGATGAATCTCAAACAAAAGTATGAAGTCCTAAGAAAGGTAGAATATGAAAGTGTTGAAAGTTACATTTACAAAGTTACTAATGTTTCTAATGGAATTAGAGTTGTTAGTGGACATCTAGAAGACACATATATCATACTCAAGATCTTATTAACCCTATCGAAGGAGTTCATACCAATGAAATATTCAATAAGGTAAAACAATTATTCGATTTAGTATTCATTTGATCATATTATTGGGTCACTTTCTGCATTTGAGCTTGTAGAGGTTGAAAGAGAAAGGAGAGAGACTGATTTTCAAGTTGTTGAAGATGCTAAACTAGAGACATGCAAGATGTTGGAGGATGTTGAAGAATATATCTCAAGAAGGTTCAAGTGAGGTACCAGTAGATACATATGTAAGTTACCCCTTAAGTGCTTTAATTATGAAAGGATAGGGCATTTTGCTAACGATTGTAAGTATAAGGAATATTTTAATGAATCGGAAAATGAATGTAGTGCCTCTCTACTTCTAATTCAGTAAGGAACCATTTTGGTAAGTGGATCCTCCACATTTTATAAGTAATTTTTTAGTTGAGACTATGTTGAACTAATTATACCATAACATAAACCTCTACTTGACCTCTATGAATTAGAGTCTATTTAGTGATGCAATCATGACAAGATCATCCTCTATGAGGATGGTACAAATTGTGCAACAAGAGTCACACAATGGAAACAACAAGAAGAAGGAAAAACAAGGAATAGTGAGAATGGAAGATCAAATGTTTTCTTTATTTCAGATTCATGAAATCATATACAATTGGCCAGCAACATGCAAACTTACATTCCAAGCATACATGCTTGATTACAGATTGAAAGCCAAACTCTCCTTCAATATTAACCTTCAAGAGGTTATCTATCTATCAACTCCCTACCTAAAGATCAATTACATCAATATATAGATCTTTCGCAAGCATCGAGTCGGCCAAGAATGATCACATTCTCCAAGGTGAGGAAAATGTATTACCAAATATAGGTCAGGACCCAAATCATGAAGAATTTCACCATAATAATTTAAAATGAAGCACAGACCCATAGGTAGGTTGGCCATGAGTATAGGAACATCTCACAATGAGCCACATGTAATCACAAACCAAGGAAATGGTTTGCAAGATCAGGAAGCTCCATCAGGCTGTGAAACATGAAAAACAATTAGGTCCGAGAAAGATTCCAAGAGGTATCCGTCAAGAAGAAACAAATTGAGATGAGAACCCAGATGTAGATCCAACATGATGTCATGAATGTGCTATAAGGTTCAAAAAATAAAATGAGCCAACTTGAAGGAACACCACAACAAACACAAAAAATGACAAAACAGGAAAAACTAAGAGAAAATATTTTTGAATGATGCAAGATTGCCATGAACCCAAGGATGCTCCTCCATCATTTAGTCATTCTTAGCCACTCTTTATATTTATATTTTATTATTTATAAATTCATTAATGTGTGTGTACATATATGTATGTATTGAGATATATAAATATATAGGTGTACATAAAATATATATTAATTCTTAGAGGAGTGCTCATAATGATAAAGTTAGCTAGTTAAGATAAATAATTTTGAATAATCATAGGACTGAACCAAATTTGACATGTTATGGCTAAAATATATTGTGCATCTTGATCTTAGCCAATTTTTTTATCAACATAGATTTTCTTGTATGTTAATGTATCATCCTAAAAAGTAAGTACCCTTATTAGGTGCTCATTTTTAGCCCCATTTTAGTATGTATGGGTTCCCACATTGACTTCACATTCTTATAAAACTTATTGGACCTTCAAATTAACATTAGGCATCTTATATTGACTCCATTTCCTCAAAAATTGAGTTTGGCCCTTATTTCCAAGAGTGCACCTTCATTTTACCTCCAATCAAATAATTCATTTCCTCACCTAGGACCTATTCATTTATTTTTGGCTTTTGAGATCCTTTCCAACCTCACTGGAACCTGCATTTTCTTCCCCGACTTCTTTTCACCTTCCCTAACAACCTCATGAAATTTGAACTCATTTTGCCTAGGAAAAGTTGAGTAGTCGACTTGTCCATGGGCTTTTGGGCCCAAATTTTTCCCAGAGCCTGATGACAGGGGTTTACTCTGAGATTTAGATTTGTAGTCAGCCTGGATTAGACTTAAGCCTCAAAATAGAGGGAGTTTAGTATAAATGGAGATCCTTTCCCCTCATTTGGTATAACATGATATCTCATCCAACTACAAGATATACATAATCATACATGATTACACGTAAACAATCAAGAAAATCCTCAAGATCTTCAAGGCATTCTTCTTCTCCTTTATCAAGCATTTGTTGCAAACTATGAAATCCATCATTCAAGGATTTGGTTTCAAGATCTCCTATTAGGTTTTTGGGGAGTTCGGGATATTACATCAACACTTTTGATCACATCCAAAGAGGCATTGCATCATCAAAGTATAAGGTGATTTTTGTTTCAGATCTAGCTTCCATTTCATATTTCCTCATACAATTTCAATTCAATTTTAAGATTGATTAATAAATGGGGGTTTGACCAAGGCAAAATCCTTTCCACAACCTTTTCCCCCATTTTTCTATGTGCAGGAACAAGTTGCGGAGATGGGATTTTAGATCTGAGCAGTATAGGTGCAACTGCTATATTTGGGAAAGTTTCATCAGTTTTTGCTAGGAACAAGTCAGCTAGCCAACTTGTCCCCATAAATTTGTCTTGTCCCTAAAAATTTGAATTTTCCTTGCCACTTTTCAGTGAAAATTTTAGGATAAAAATATTCAGGTCCCTGCCTTCCAGGTTTGAAATTATAGTTGGATCCAAGACTCCCACGATTGGGAAATTCAATTTCAAAGTACCATTTTCTCCATCTCATTTCTAGGTGCACTTGTTCTTACTTGTCTCCCATTGCACTTACTTTTATAGATCAAATCTATCATTTATACTTTATCATATCACATTGTTAGTCCAAATCTTGATCTTTGTCCTTAGTGTTCCTTTTTCAGAGTCGCCTTGTTATTTTGTGTATCACAAGCTGCCTAAGCACTCATGTTTAAAATCTCAGCAAAAGATCTTCCCTATGTTCTGTCATCACTTGCTAAGGAGAGAAAAGTATTTTGCTAACATATCTTTTGAACAGGTTTGAACAGGCTTGAACACCTATGAACAACCTTGAACTCTGTTCAAGGGCGTTCAAGGATGTTCAAGCTCGTTCATATTCTTTATAAAGTAGAAGCGGGTGATTAGCATTTGTACTAAAGGAAGGCGTTTCGTGATCATCAGGTTACTAAACTTTGGTCAACCTTAGCTGGAAGGTTATCGGTTAAATGATTTGGCTCTTGGTATCAAAGTGTTGGTGTGATATTAAGGAACGGGCTTGAAAGAGGATGAACACATAAGAACATCTTTGTACTGTGTTCAAGAGTGTTCAAGAGTGTTCAAAGATCTTTAAAGATGACAGGTGGCATAAATCAAGGACATTCGCCGTCTTTTCAGACATGGGTCCCACTCAGGTAAAACTTTTAATGAAGAGGTCTTTCAGCGGCGGCTAAATCATGTCTGAGCTGTCAAATTAATGAGGAGTTCGTGTGACATAAAATTTTGTGCAAAGTGGCAGTAAATGATCACGTGTGGGAATGGTCACTTCTCTTTTTGAGACACTATTGTCTTAATTATGGGTTCATCTGGTAAGCAGAAGAAGAAAGAATCTAAAAAGAAGTCTGTTGCGGAAATTTCATCTGTGGTTTCTCCTCAACGTATCACCAAGTCGTGCTCCCGATCTCAAAAGAAGGCAATGATGACTCAAGAACAGACGGAGACAGTAAATCTGGAAGATGATAAGTTTGAAGACTTGAATTATCAGATTGGTGATGATGAACAAATTGGGAAAGATATTTTTGATCTTGAAGATGTAACCCTGGATTTAATGGATACTCCTATTAAAATCGGTCCCCAACCGGCAGCAACCAGTGACACGCCCAAATGCCTGACTTCCTCGGTCAATAAAAAGCGGAATCTGATTCCTATGTCCATACCAATACAAGATATTGTGAATAGGTACACTTAGAAAGCCCCTAAAGAGAAGAAGGTAAAAAGCATAGCACGCATGTTTGTTGATGCTAAGATTGGAAAGTGGACGACCGAGGTCGCTACTTATAGGCCTAAGGAAGAGAAGCCAAATGTGGCAGTTGAGGACTTTGAAGTTACCAAAATTGAGTTGGTAACAATGGAAAGAGCCAGGAAAAACCACTTATTCAAAGAAACTGCCCAACAAATGCTGATTACATCGGTGTAGGATAGCAAAGAAAAGAAAGAATTGAAACAGACCATTGTTTCACTTTCTTAATTTATTAACGCATTTTGCAACTTTGATGCTACCCCGTTGTCTCAGTCTTCTCAAGTGTTCAATCCTAATTCTAAAGAAAATAAGACTCTACTGAATCAAGTTCAAAGGGGATGAACTCTAGTTTCTTTAGTGGATGAATGGATGGCTCAGGTGCTAAAAAATGGCAAACAGTATATCAAAGATTCTCATTCAGTTCTTCATAACACCAAGACAACTATAGAGGAATTGTAGGCTCAGCGACAAGTATGGAGCATAGATGAAGAAAAGTGGGTGTCAGCAATGACCAAATTTATGGAAATTGAAAGGCATGGCTTTAGTAAATTTTGTGAAAAAAAGTCACTGAAAGGTGCCGAGGAGTCCTACTTCTTCATACTCAGAAAAAACATTAGCTGGCGTATTGCCCTAATAAGAAGTGCTATTACAGAGAATAAAGAATATGAATCTAAAGTGAATCAAATCCAAAAGGCTTCCCTAATAGAGTTGAAAGTGATTAATTTCACTTATACCTACCCCTCTGTCTTCGGTGAACAAGAATTGAAAGGTGCTTTGGATGCTTTTGAATCAGCTATTAAAGCCATCAGAGACAAGATTCATCCCAAGGCCTCTAATTTGACCCAAATAGCAAGGATTGAATCCATGCTTTATTTGTGTGTTGATCAATTATCTAATGTTACTGATAGGGTGAAAAAGCTAAGTTGGAATAAAGACGCTTCCATGGCCCAAATAGTGAACTCTAAAATCCCGCACCTGTTGCTTGTCAAGGAATTAGTTCAAGCGTACAAAGAATGGAAACAGATTCAATCGGTTACCGATGAAGAAGGGAGCCCAGCGACAAGCGAGGATCATGCCTTAGATAAAGAACCTGATTCTTCCATCTAGTTTCCTATTTTTACTATGTTAGTATGCTAAATTTCAAGGACACGTGTCCTCTGACTGATGGATTTGTTACTTAACTGTTTCACTGAGAGGCCGTGTTTTTCGGGAGGCCTCTCGGTGCTCTATTGCTATTTATTCTGGCTGCTAAAACTTTGAAAAGGTTCGGAAAAACTTTGATAGATAGAGATAGTTTTGATAATTAGAATTCAGATGGTGAATGTTGTGAACAATATTGATTTTTAGATAATTACCTGTGTAGTAATTTTTGAAGTATATGACAGGAAGATCAATGAATCTGTGTTGTTTATGATTTTTAGCAAAGTGCCCTGTGTTGGCATATAGTTTGACCTATTTTATATCTTAGTCAGTTGTTTCATGGTATCTAAATCTTGAGTTTTATCTATTATCTATTATCTACAGGCAAAGTTGTTTATGTTTTTCATGAAATGCTATTGTGGAAGTGACTGTGTTTCCTTCCTATTCATTACCAGGTTATATGTACTTCACTAGTTGTTTCAAAACATATCATCAAAGAATGATATTGTTGCCTTTATAAGCTTTCTGGTTAAAAGCTAACAGATTAAATTATTTTCTCATTTCATTGAATATCATTTAAGGGAGTTGTACCTATTATAAAATTTAGAGGGAAGTGATTATAAAATACACTTACCTAACTGTTAAGAATAGTTTGTCTTTTAAGGGTGATAGAGAAAACTTAAAAGATTATTGACAAAAAGACAAATCTATTTGCTAACAGATTTTTGGTGACTCTACTGGGGAGCACTTACAGTGTAGACCTGTGTTTAATGTTCTATTTTATGAATAAGTTATGGTCCTACCAGCTGTGATAATACCCAATTTGGAGGAGCAACCTCTCGTTATCCAACCAGATCTTAATTTTCAAAACACTCAAGAGGATATCATTTCTGATTTGGACACTGTTGCTTGGAGTTTAAAGACCAGTTATCACCAGTATCAACAAGTTATCCTAGTTTTAGAAGAAGAGGAAGATATAGGAGAGTGGTTAAGAGGACTCCCATTCACCTAGGAGGTACAAGTTGTTGACGAAATCGCTCAAAGGTAATAATTTTGAATAATTCTGGATTCTTGACCTTACACCAGGTCCCAGAGGAAGGAGGGTATTTTTGATACTTTCTTTGAAAGATTGCAAAATCTTCATTTTTCCTCCCCTTCCATCGTAAGACCCAAAGCAAAAAGTAGACCTCCTTCTCCTCCTAAAGCTACCCCCAATTCTTCTTTGTCCTCTAGTGTCTGGCAAGCTTTAACTTTGTCTAGTATTCAAGCACCACCTCTAGTTACAATCTTTTCAAGTACAGTTATGGCTCAGCCATGGGGTGCAGCCATTGGTCCTTTGAATTTGGGAGCTCATCATCCTCTCCCTAAAGGTATTAAAGAAGTCTTACCTAAATTCTTGAGAGATGGAAAAGTTTTGGTCAATGAGCACTTGAATGCATTCAATGTAGCTACTACCATTCTGGCAGTACAACATGAAGATGTAGTAGTAAGACTCTTTGCTCAATCTCTCTCAGAAGGAGCCACAGAATGGTTTGTCCATCTGCCAGCTGGATCAATCACAAGTTGGCAAACCATGAAGACAGCATTTGAAGGGTGTTTTAAAGGAGTTGATGATGAACATTCTTTGCTAGCACAATTGACACAAATGAAGAAGGAGATTCAGGAGCCAATGAGAGATTATGTGGCAAGATACAACAAAGTTATCCATAGAATCCCTATTGCCAAAAGACCAACCCCTGAAAACCAGCAGTGTTTCTTTGTAAATTCTATGCCCCTAGACATAGGATTTCACTTGAGAAGGAGTAGACCAGCCAATTTAGCTGTTTCCCAAGAATAGGATACTGAGTTAGAAGATGATCTTATTACAGCTGGGAAATGGAGAAAAGATGTTCAGAATCCTCATTCTCAACCTTCTACTTCGGCTCCTATAGATCCAGTCATTCAAAGATTATTGAATGATGTAATTACCTTGAAAAGGAAATTACCTAAATAAGGATCTTCATTCCCTTCTCCTTATCAAGATATCAGCCGAAAATAACCTAATCAATGGCACAATAAAACTCCTCTGTTGCCTCCAAATCAACCAAGATTGTCCATAGAAGCTTCACTAAAAGAAGCTATTATGTGTTCCTTCCATCTAACAACAGATCATGATGGTAATTCTTGCCCTGATATGCAAAGACATGTACAAATGGAGGCTTCTAAGGATGTGTTAGGGGAATGTACTATAGAAGAGCTCCCTCAAGATAGACCTGGCGACTCTGGTTCATACTTTTTAGAATACAAATCTGATTCAGAAAGAGGAGATATTCTGGTCATCCTTGGGGATCTTGCTTGTGCTATGCTAACTCGAAATCAAAAGTTTTCAAAGAACAGTTCAGCTCCAACTAATCCTGTCCATAAGACTCGAGATCCTGTAAGTACTGCTTCTTCTTCTAGTTCTTTAACCCCTGATGTTAAGGTTGTGCGAAAAGACTCCAGCTTGTCTTCTTTTGATATTGTAGAATTTTGCAAGTCTTTTGCTATCCAAATCTCTCCCGTAGAATATCTGAGGTTAAACCCCAAAGAATTAGACAAATTAGTCAAATATGTGAAAGGTGACCTTGCAGACTCATCACAATCTAACCAATGTGTTGTTGACCCAATTGATCAACCACTTGATTTCCCTATAGTTATTTCACCGTTTGTCATGAACCAGAGCGACACTGTTGTCACTCCTACTCCTGAATTGAAATGTGAATTTGATGAAACTACGAAGCCTGACCCCTTTTATATTTCTCTACTCTTAAATGGTCTCAAATTGAGTAACTGCATTATAGACTCGGGAGCCTCCGATAACGTTATGCCCTCGTCTATAGCCAAGGATTTAGGTTTAACCATGACCAAAACGTTTGGGAGGTGCTATTCAATGGATGGAAAACAAGTACCCTTAATTGGTCAAGTTAAAGATGCTCAAGCTGTTTTAGTAGCCTACCCTGATAAAAGGCTCAAGCTAACCATTTTAGTAGCAGATATACCTGCAAGTTACGGTATGCTCTTGAGTAGAACTTTCTGTAGAGACATGGGTGGGGAAATAAAGATGGATTGGTCAAAAGCCATAATCCCTATTGGGAAGAAAAAGGTCAAACTGGAACTTGAAGCCAAGAACAAATACATTGTAATTCCATCTGATGATCCTAAAGCACAAATTTTATTTGAAGACTGTGAATTTGGTAATTACATGATTTTCTCAGATGAAACCCCTCCCCTTTGTGAACATCCTGGTGGAAATGAACAAATTTGGTCGATGGAATTTGATGGTAGTTGTGCTACCGCAGGTTCAGGGGCTGGTGTAGTCTTCAAAGGGCCTGATGATCTATATATTCCTTTTTCCTATAAATTGGATTTTAAAAATACCAATAATACTGTTGAATATGAAGCTTTTTTGTTAGGGCTGCGA
Source organism: Thuja plicata (assembly GCA_018584345.1). Lineage (NCBI taxonomy): Eukaryota > Viridiplantae > Streptophyta > Pinopsida > Cupressales > Cupressaceae > Thuja > Thuja plicata. The sequence goes on along the minus strand of MU225791.1, from coordinate 3,569,518 downwards.
GAAGCCAAAACATTGGGAATAAAAGCACTTGTTGTGAAAGGTGATGTTGAGCTTATTGTCAAACAAGTAAAAGGTCATTTTTTAGTAAAGAATGAGCGTTTGAAGCATTACAGAAATTTGGTATGGGACGAAATGGATTCTTTTGAAGCCTTCTCCATAGAAGCTATTCCCAGAATTCTCAATACAAGGGCTGATTCCCTAGCTGTATCAGCATCTCTGCTCCTTCCTCACCCGGATTTCAAAATAGGAACGTATAGGGTTGAGATGATATACAGACCAGCTGTCCCAGATAACATTGAACACCTACAAGTTTTTGAAGATGATACCCAGATAAAGGATTTTATGGCATGTGTAGAAGCTTTCTCTTCTATGTACTTTGAAGGAATGAATGAAGACAGCGGAGGGATAAATCCTAAATCCTTACAAGAAGAAGAAGTTGTCCAATTGAAAAGAAACAGAATTCCCAAAGGTTTGGTTTCCTTAGAGAACTTGTTTTCTCGAAAGGATGATAGTTTCGTTCCAAGAAAAAATTCTCAATCAGATGTGCAAAAGGAATATGACAAGGTGAACATTGGCACTGTGGCTGAACCCAAGTGGATTTCTATAGGTAAAACTTTGTCTGCCCAAGAAAAGAAAAACTTTCAAATCCTATTAACAGCCTACACTGATGTTTTTGCTTGGGATTATAGCGATCTTAAAGATTTTTGGAAAGGGAAATTTAGTCACCACATCCCTCTCAAGCCTGAATCAAAGCCTTTTAGGAAAAAGCTTCGTAGTTACAATCCCAAAGTTTCAGAAGTGATATTAAAAGAGGTTGACAAGATGTTAAAAGATAGAATCATCTACCCTATCCACCATTCAACCTGGATTGCGAATATTGTCCCTGTCAGAAAGAAGAATGGCAAAATAAGGATCTGCGTAGACTTTAGGAATTTAAATCAGGCCAGTCTCAAAGATAATTATGCCCTGCCCAAAATGGAACACTTATTATAGGCAGTTGTAGGGTCAGAAATGATGTCTCTACTTGATGGGTTTTCTAGATATAATCAAGTAAGTGTAGCTGATAATGATAAATAGAAGACTACTTTTACTACACCGTGGGGAACTTTTGCTTACAATAGAATGCCCTTTGGCCTGATCAATGCAGGGGCAACTTTTCAAAGGGAAATGGATTCCTCTTTTGCTGATCTGAAAAATAGAATCATAGTGATTTACCTTGATGATTTAACTGTGTACTCCAAAAGGAGGAAACATCATGTTTGAGACCTTAAATCAGTTCTGCAGAGATGTAGAGATCATGGCATTTCACTTAATCCTAAAAAATTAGTTTTTGGTGTGACCAAGGGAAAATTATTGGGACATATCGTATCCAAAGAGGGAATCAAAATTGATCTTGAAAGAGTCAAGGCTATTCAACAGATCAGTCTACCTTCAATGAGGACAGGGATCAAATATTTCTTTGGTCAAATTAACTTTTTGAGGGCTTTTGTCCCAGATTTTTCTAAGTTGACAAGGCACATAGTGGGGATGATGAGTGAAAAACATCCTTTTAAGTGGATAGAAGAAGGTAGAAAGGCTTTTGGAGAAATTAAGATAGCCATGGCCAATGCCCCATCTATAGTTTACCTAGATTACAAAAAAGATTTTATCATCTATTGTTACGCTTTTGATCACACACTGTCTGGAATTCTAACTCAAAAAGATGTTTTAGGAAATGAAGCCCCCATCGCTTTCATGAGTACACCTTTAAAGAAGAATGAACTAAAGTATTCCCCAATTTAAAAGCAAGCCTTCACTGTGGTGAAATCAGTTAAGCAGTTCAGATTCTACATCCTCCATTCTCATTCTATAGTGTTTGTCCCTGATCTGACTGTAAAAGCATTACTCACCCAACAAGAAATAGCCATGAACAAAAGAGCAGCATGGGTGACAAAGATTCAGGAATATGGTTTGATAATCAAACCCACTAAGCTAGTTAGAGGCAGAGGTTTGTGTAAATTTATCATAGAAAATGTTAGTCTTCCTGAAAATCCAAAATCTAAAATATCTCAAGTATTATTATATAGTTTAACAGATTCTTGGTTCTATGACATTGCCTATTTCCTGACGTATGGAGAATGTCCACAAAGGCTGTCACATAAAGAAAGATGAACTCTAAGGCCGCAAGCTGCTAAGTATGTGATATGGCAAGGTGTGCTTTATAAAAGGGGTCTTGATGGTACGTTTCTAAGATGTGTGGATAAAAGCCAGCAATTAAAGTTTCTCAAAACCTTTCATGAGGACGCTTGTAGAGGTCATTTCTCATCTACAGTAATGACATTCAAAATCCTCCAAAATTGTTTTTATTGGTCGGGCATGTTCAAAGATGCCTATGCATTCATCAAGAATTGCGAAAAATGTCAATTATTTTTTGGAAGACCTCAATTAGCTGCTTTTCCTTTAAGACCAGTTGTGGTGAGTGAACCATTCAAGCAATGGGGTATTGATTTTATAGGCCCTGTCAGTCCTTAGTCAAGTGCAAGTAACGTTTATATCCTAACAGTGACTGACTACTTCACTAAGTGGGTCAAGGCTATTCCAACCAAAAAGGCTAATTCTCAAGTAGTTTGTGATTTCTTAAAAGATAACATTTTGGTGCATTTTGGTGTACCCCAAAAGATTGTGGTAGATAATGCCACTTATTTCTCTTCACAGGAGCTTTCCCTTTTCTATTTTGATCACAATATTTCTCTGCCTCATTCGTCTGATTACTTCCCCCAAGGAAATGGACAGGCTGAGTTAAGTAATAAAAACTTGATAATGATCATGAAAAAGTTGGTAGATGATAGTGGCAAAAATTGGCATAAGAATATTTTTGAAGCCCTTTGGGCTGATAGAATTATGCCTAAAAGAGAAATCAGTATGGCACCCTTTGAGTTGGTGTATGGAATTGGGGCACAAGTATCAGTTCCTTTGGAACTCTCCGCAGCAAAGCTACAAATGGCCATTGAGGATCAAACTTTCAAAGACTCCTTGGAGAAAAGAATTATGTACTTGCATAAATTAGAAGAAGAAAGAGAAGCTCTGGTAGATAAGATTACTGAGCATCAAGCTAGAGTGAAGAACATTTTTGACAGGAAAGCAAGACCCAGAAGTTTTCTGAAAGGAGATTAAGTTCTTCTATGGGACAAAAAAAAAGCTCCTAAAGGTGCCCACAGTAAGTTTGAGTCACTGTGGAAAGGCCCCTTTGTTATCACTGAAGAGTTGGGAATGAATGCTTTCAGGCTGGCTTATCCAGATGGAACAATCTTACCATTTTCTTATAATGGGAAAGATCTTAAGTTGCTGAAGCTTTAGTCTCGGTCTTTGTGTCTTGTTGTATATATTAGGTTAGGTTTGCTTTCGTTTGGTGTGTTTTCCCTTTCTTACAAGTTTCCTGAGCCCTTTTTGCAGCAATTTGCAAACCAGAGTAGTTGAGTTTTCTGGCTTTTGAGAAAAGCCAGTCCCCAGTTAGAGCCGATGTTAGTCCAAATCTTGATCTTTGTCCTTAGTGTTCCTTTTTTAGAGTTGCCTTGTTATTTTGTGTATCACAAGCTTCCTAAGCACTCATGTTTAAAATCTTAGCGAAAGATCTTCCTTATGTTCCGTCGTCACTTGCTAAGGAGAGAAAATTATTTTGCTAACATATCTTTTGAATAGGTTTGAATAGGCTTGAACACCTATGAACAACCTTGAACTCTGTTCAAGGGCATTCAAGGATGTTCAAGCTCATTCATATTCTTTATAAAGTAGAAGCGGGTGATTAGCATTTGTACTAAAGGAAGGTGTTTCGTGATCATCAGGTTACTGAAATTTTGTCGACCTTGGGTGGAAGCTTATCGGTAAAATGATTTGGCTCTTGGTATCAAAGTGTTGGTGTGATATTAAGGAACGAGATTGAATGAGGATGAACACATACAAAAATCTTTGAACTGTGTTCAAGAGTGTTCAAAGATCTTTAAAGATGACAGGTGGCATAAATCAAGGACAGCCGCCGTCTTTTCAGACATGGGTCCCACTCAGGTAAAAATTTTAATGAAGAGGTCTTTCGGGGGCAGCTAAATCATGTCTGAGCTATCAAATTAATGAGGAGTTTGTGCAACATAAAAGTTTGCTCAAATTGGTAGTAAATGATCATGTGTGGGAACGATCACTTCTCTTTTCTAGACATTATTGTCTTAATTATGGGTTCATCTGGTAAGCAGTAGAAGAAAGAATCTAAAAAGAAGTTTGTTGCAGAACTTTCATCTGTGGTTTCTCCTCAATGTATCACCAGGTCGCGCTCCCAATCTCAAAAGAAGGCAAAGATGACTCAAGAATAGATGAAGACAGTAAATTTGGAAGATGATAAGTTTGAAGACTTGAATTATCAGATTGGTGATGATGACCAAATTGGGAAAGATCTTTTTTATCTTGAAGACGTAACCTTGGATTTAATGGATACTCATGTTAAAGTTGGTCCCCAACCGGAAATGACCAGTGACACACCCAAATGGCTGACTTCCTCAGTCAATAAAAAGTAGAGTCTAATTCTTGTGTCCATACCAGTACAAGATATTGTGAATAGGTACACTCAAAAAACCCCTAAAGCCAAGAAGGTAAAAATCACAGTGCACATGTTTGCTGATGCTAAGACTGGAAAGTGGAAGACCGAGGTTGCTACTTATAGGCCTAAGGAAGAGAAGCTAGATGTGGCAGTTGAGGACTTTGAAGTTACCAAAATTGAGTTGGGAACAATGGACAGAGCCGGGAAAAACCACTTATTCAAAGAAACTGCCCAAAAAATGCTGATTACATCGGTGCAGGATAGCAAAGAAAAGAAAGAATTGAAACAGACCATTGTTTAACTTTCTCAGTTTATTAACGCATTTTGCAAATTTGATGCTACCCTGTTGTCTCAGTCTTCTCAAGTGTTCGATCCCAATTCTGAAGAAAATAAGACTCTACTGAATCAAGTTCAAAGGGGACGAACTCTAGTTTCTTCAGTGGATGAATGGATGGCTCAGGTGCTAAAAAATGGAAAACAGTATATCAAATATTCTCATTCAGTTCTTCACAACACCGAGACAACTATAGAGGAATTACAGGCTCAGCGACAAGTATGGAGCACAAATGAAGAAAAGTGGGTGTCAGCAATGACCAAATTTATGGAAATTGAAAGGCATGGCTTTAGTAAATTCTATGCAGAAAAGTCACTGAAAGGTGTCGAGGAGTCCTACTTCTTCATACTCAGAAAAAACATTAGCTAGCGTATTGCCCTGATAAGAAGTGCTATTACAGAGAATAAAGAATATGAAGCTGAAGCAAAGGAAATCCAAAAGGCTGCCCTAACAGAGTTGAAAGTGATTAATTTCACTTATACCTACCCCTCTGTCTTCGGTGAACAAGAACTGAAAGGTGCTTTGGATGCTTTTGAATCAGCTATTAAAACCATCAGAGACAAGATTCATCCTAAGGCCTCTGGTTTGACCCAAATAGCAAGGATTGAATCCATGCTTTATTTGTGTGTTGATCAGTTATCTAATGTTACTGATAGGGTGAAAAAGCTGAGTTGGAATAAAGACGCTTCCATGGCCCGAATAGTGAACTCTAAAATCCCACACCTGTCGCTTGCCAAGGAATTAGTTCAAGTGTACAAAGAATGGAAACCAATTCAATCAGTTACCGATGAAGAAGGGAGTCCAGCGACAAGCAAGGATCGTGCCTTAGATAAAGAACCTGATTCTGCCATCTAGTTTCCTATTTTTTACTATGTTATTATGCTAAATTTCAAGGACACGTGTCCTCTGACTGATGGATTTGTTACTTAGCTGTTTCACTGAGAGGCCATGTTTTTCGGGAGGCCTCTCGATGCTCTATTGCTATTTATTCTGGCTGCTAAAACTTTGAAAAGGTTCGGAAAAACTTTGATAGATAGAGATAGTTTTGATAATTAGATTTTAGATGGTGAATGTTGTGAACAGTATTGATTTTTAAATAATTACCTGTGTAGTAATTTTTGAAGTATATGACAGGAAGATCAATGAATTTGTGTTTTTTATGATTTTGAGCAAAGTGTCCTGTGTTGGCATATAGTTTGACCTTTTTTATATCTTAGTCAGCTATTTAATGGTATCTAAATCTTGAGTTTTATCTGTTATTTATTATCTACAGTCAAAGTTGTTTATGTTTTTCATGAAATGCTATTGTGGAAGTGACTGTGTTTCCTTCCTATTCATTACCAGGTTATATGTACTTCACTAGTTGTTTCAAAACATATCATCAAAGA
>MU225791.1:3534766-3545213 GCA_018584345.1 Thuja plicata | reverse complement strand
AGAAGAAATCTCATATTTACTAGACATGGAATATCAAAAACATGTTGAGAAGAGTGGTCAATTTTTTTTCTCAATGTACCCTGATAAGCAAGTTGATGGATCAGTACATACTCAGGGGGTACTAGATAAGAAGATGATAAATTTCAAGAATCAAGTAACGGAGATGAAATAGAACAGCATACAACATATGAACATGACAAAGTTTTAGATGAAATCTCTCATGGAGATATGCCCAAGTTCTCTATATCCTTGAATCCATTATTTGAAGAATATTTTATATGCAATCAAGTCCATCAACATCATGATAAAGACAGTGAGCCCAGTGATCATTTTGAAGATGATGGAACTCAAAATATTTATGGGGAAGTGTATTCAGAACATGAGACATCCATTATTTCATTCTATGAGAAGAATTTGTATCAAACATGTGAAGATGAGATGGAATCAAACATACATAATGAGGAGAATGTGTTGAAGATTAGTTCTAAAAATTATTTGAGTATCCTATCTAATCAAATTCCTTATAAGAAGGAAGTTCCTGAATGTGAGTTATCTCCAAATCCTTTTTGTGAAAAGAAACAACATCTTGAGTATAGGGAAGATTTTGTACATATAGGCATCCAAGCAGAGGAGCTTAATCTAGTTACTTGTAGGGTTGATCAAATGCATGAGGATCTTCTATTTAGCAAGGACTGCAGTGCACCTCCTGACTTTTCTAAGGGTAAACAAAAGTCAAAGTGTGTTAATAAAGCAATGAATGTTGTCCATGAGAATGGTGGCATCCTATTCGGGAGATCCAAAGTATTACATGATCAGAATTATGTGTTTGATAGAGGAAATAAGAATTGTTCCTTTTTGGGGGGGCTGAGGCCACCCAATTTCACTTTGCATCAGATTAAGTGTGGATACTTGGCCTCCTTCTCCAAAGATAGTTAGAATGTCGCTATGCTCACAAGGAGCATACGTCCCCACAAAGAGCCATTGGTGGTACCCTAAATTTTGAGAATTTAGAAGTCCTAATCCATTATCAAGAAGCAAGTTTCTCCATACTAAAAAAAATAAAGGAAGGAAGCTTTATGACACAAATAAATAGAACTAACTAATTGAAGCCTTCAAAAAATGCTGGAATTTCAACCTGCTACAAAGATGGTGTTGAGAGAGGCTAAATATGGTTGAATTTTAAAAATCTAAAACCGACCCAGTTTGGGAAATAAAATTTCCTATCTGCAGAAAAAATCTTAGCTTTTCACGATGTGTTTTGGATTTTTGACCAAAGCCAAATCCGAAAGTTAGGTAGTTATTTTTTGGTTAGTTTAGTGTTTTTTCAAAATGTTTTATAATAAGGGTTGTGTCTTTTCACCTTAAGGAGGTGTGAAAACCACTCAAACACATATATATACATAATGTAAAATGTAAAGACAACAGGATACAATATGATACAATTTCACATATTTGGATAGTTTTTAATCAACAAGTATAACATGGATCTGGGTGTACTATTTTTTCAAAATCAATAAAGATAAGTCCTTTTTCTTTCACATGTGTAATAGTTTCATTATCATTTTACAATTAGTCCCTCAGATAAACCAACAGAACTTCTTCAAAGTGATAGTTTGATGTGCATGCTTCCTTATTTGATTCATAGTCTATATTTTCAATTGGTTTTCTCATTTTGCATGGTTAAATTATGTTGATTAAGGCCTTAGTCAATTGGTCTGTCATCTGAGAAGTATTACCTTTTTGAAATATCTCTAAATTTGTTTTAGGTTGCATGCACATTCCATAACACCTTTGAAGTGATAATTTTTCTTGTAAAATTTTCTCTGAGGTTGAACATAAGATTGGAATGATCTTGACTCTATTGCTTGTGATAGAATAAGGCACTGGTCTAATCATTATTTGGATTATAGTTATTCAATTCATTGCTATAGTTTTTTGATTTCTTATCTATCTTTTTATTTTAATTTACATACATATTTACTAAAAATTCTTTCAATTACTCAAAGTATTTCAGTTTACAGCTTATGATATATTGTTTGCAATTTGATTTATTCAAGCCTACTTTCCATCTTGAGAGATTGGTTGAATTCTGTACACAAGTTATCTGCTATAAAATTCCTTAAACTAGTAGATAGTGGTTAAGGTAAAGTTTCACCCGCCTTGGACTTGCAGAGCTAGAAGTGCAGGGGAAGAGGATCATAATCGATCATTCCCATTAGTTGGCCAAAAACAATTGGTTTTCCAAACATTGGATTGGCAAGTCCATAGGAAATCCAATTCAGCATTTTTGGGCACCAACACATTGTTTGCAAGAGCAATTTCCCATACACAAATGTAATTGTCTGATTCCATGGTAACATGAGTGAATGTAATAAACTATGGATTTATCCCCAAGCTTGGCAACACCAAACTTTCATGATAATTTTGCTTCCATCTAAAGCTCCAAGTACATGTATCAATCTCCTAGCCTCCTTGTTCAAGGTTGTTTATGAAGAAATGTCAGTGTCCCTCTAAATCTGATTTTAATCTTCAACTTAGTCCTATAACTACAAATACCAAGCTCTTTCTCCCTTGAATGCAATCTCTTAAGCTTCTTGATTCATCCTGAAAGCATTAATGGGATTATCTAATGTGAATGAAGCATACATGATTCACCATTAAAGTTATAGCATAACTATAATATTCATGAGCATTAATCAAGAATGAAATACTTATCTTTTATTCGAAGAGAAAAATCAGTCAACAAAGATCCTCACGCGGCCAAATATGCGCCAAAAAAGAACCACATATCCACAGGGCTAAAATATGCTCGAACAAGAGGCACTACTACAGTTCCACCATCAGATGACTTTGAACCTCAAATCTCTAATCGGTCTGAGGTATTTGCAGATATAGATTACTTTCTATCCCAATCATTGTCTATTATCCATTTCGTTCAATCCTCCTTATCTGAGGCCCACGCCTATTGATTTGTCCAATGTGGCAGTACAAGTTACCTTGCAAGCGACACAAAATACATGTGACTTTGTTGTCATTCTACACAATCATACCATGGATAAAAATGAACGCGCGGCTTGCCAGGACAAGTGTGAAGCTTTGTGAGAATAGTATGTATCATCTTAAGATGAGCTCCATCAACAACGATGAAGCTTCTATGTGGAAATGCTTACAATCATTGCTCTTTAGATTAAAAACTGACGATGATTTGATTCCCAATTGTCCATTTTATGATGCTTGCACAAATATACATATATACATGAGCAGCATGATATGTGCTATGTATGTCAAATTGACTCTCCAGTGGGTCCATATATCATACTTGATGGTGGAAACCAAATTCTGATTGTATTGATTATCCATTCATCCACAAATAATACGGGAACCTTATGTCTTCAATCTCGTGTTTCATTCCTCCTTGATTCTCATTGTATTCCTTCAATCTCTTGCAGATGTAGATATGCGCCTCTATATTTAATCCATTTTTTCTCTAATTACTTTCCTAAGATATGAAAAGCATGAACCTCAGGTCTAGACCAGAAGGATATATTTCAGTAAGGCTGGGAACCCCCGTCAAATCCTTGCTCTTGTTAGCTCAATCAATTAGATTATGAGTTAGCAGACCACACAATATATATAAGATTCAAGATTGAGCCATCAACTCCAGTGCATGGTGATGCCTTGCTCGGTCCATAAGATCTACAAACTATATATGCAATCTTCTGATGTTGTCAATAACGAAAGCACATACATCATCCAAATATTGAATTCCAATTTTAACACAGTTGTCATCAATCCTCAATTTGACCTCTCACCACCTTCGCTCACGGACCAAATACGCAAATGAAATAACATCATCTACCTCAACATCAGTAATGAATTTTATAGGTCACTTTATTTCTGAAGACTCATAGTGAAGTATTATACGGCCCAAAATATGTATCATCACTAATTCACCTGATGGGTCATCAATGAATTACTAGACTCATATTGCTTAGTGCCATCAATTGTTAGTATTCACATCTGCTATTCTGCCATTTCAAAACAATGCGATTAGAATATGAAGTTGCTAATGTGAGGAGAAAACTGCCAAATCATGAAACAGACATGGTCATGCCTTCTGGATTTCCTCAAAATATCAATAGCTCTCGATTTTCAATCTTCGCACTAGGAAATAGTAACTCCATATTTGCACTTCGGATCGGCTTTTCAAGGAAACACTATATTGTGTTATCAACATCACATTTTGAAATCAATTCTGAGATCGACATGTCACTGTGTCGATATATGTAAGCAATTGATTCACTTAGTGACATCATTTCTTGTAGTATTTGGATCTTCAATTTTGCGGCTAGCAACATTGTTGACAAATCGCCAAAGACAGGAACCTACAACCATTCACATATTGCCTCCATCATTCTCTAGTCTCTAGTGATTCTATTGGTGTTGCATCTGACAATCCATGTGGTCCTAACTTCCACAAATCAAGCCCCCTGACATTTTGACAATTTACTTGATGGTCTCAGATCTGGAAACAAGCATCTTCACCAGCATTTTGTGATAAAAGTTCCCTCTCGGTCCTTCTCTGGTGACATTGATAGTCACTGGTTTTGTGACATCGAGAGAGAGAGAGAGAGCTCATTGTCTCCAGCAAGTGTTATCCACATTCAACTCTGGCATTGGCAATTTTATTTTAGAGACCTGCGATCATTTAAAGACATTGGCGATTTGCGGCCCAAAATATTTCACGACTTCTGGTGAATTCTGTATCAACATCTGTGAATCATAGCGACGATACAATCAAGAAGATCTACCAAACACTATCTAAATTCCTTTGTCTAAAATAATCTTCAACATCTTTATTCCCAGGCTTCACTCTGATACCATGTTAAAATACGTGATCAGATGTGATATATTAGACTATGTATCTTATGTATATAAGACTGATATATTATTATTTATATTCAATATATAAATTTGCACTTGAGAGACATTATTGTTTATTATTTGTCTTCAAGTGTAGATCTGAAATGCATATAAATATATTAGCATGTCTCATGTATAGACATGTCTCTACATAGTAGAGTCATGTCTCTACATGAGGCATGCTTCTCATTCAAATTGTTTCATATTATAACTATGATAACACATATGGTAATACGGTTTCATATGATAACTATTGTAACACATATGGTAATACTATTTCATATGATAATACGGTTCCATATAATTGTCGATGCACTCTAGTTCATAACACATAGTAATGTATGTGTTACGTTACTTGCCAAGTATCGTAACACATATATTACTGTGTTACTAATACCATTTGATATATATGATCATCGACACACAGGCTATGCATAAAACTGTCGACAACATAATACTAAGTTTCGGTCAATTTAATAATATTGTTAATATATATATATATATATATATATATATATATATATATATATATATATAATATCTCAAATATATATAACAAATAAAGTTAATTTAATCGATAGTATAATATAATATTATTATTATATCAACTTAGTATGTTCATTATAGATCTGACTGAAGCTATAACATTAACAATCTCTATCAGTGAAATGAGGTTGCAGATATTCCTGTGATCTCGCTTAATGTCCAACATAGGTTGATATTCCCTCTTGTGAGAGCGAGAAAGATCTTGGGAGATGTCAACATAAGAGGCTATGTTATCTAATATGTTTGTTCTGTGTGTAGTGCCAGGTGTCTCTTGTTAGCAAGTGGAGTAAATGTGGCTCCCACAAGGCTTGAGCCCAGCTTGCTAATGAGAGACAAAGATATAAAGAGATATAAGATGAACATGTTTTAAGTATGTTGCAAGACAAATAAAAAATGATATTCAAGTACAAGTAATGCTAGAGGATTTTTACATTTGCAATGAATTACAATGGAAAACAATCAAATTGTTTTAGGTTGCTACAAAATGAAGTGAGAAAATAAGTAATCAACAATGACCATATTTAATACAGTCATATTATTTTCTTCAAATCAGGAAATGGTAGTAGAAAAACAAGGTGTAGGTAAGATACCATTTATTCATGCAGAAGTGCTACAGGTAAAAATGGAGGAAAGTGGCAGTGGACAACATTCATGATAGATATGATTCATGATATAACAAATATAAACAAGACATCAAAGAGGTTGATCTATAGAGTTGCAGAGTAAAGAGAAACATAAATACAAGCTACAATCTAATCAATACATGACATGAACAAGCACATTAAGAAAGACAAAGGTACAACCATTTATATCAATGATAAATAAGTCATGAGAAAAAAATAGATCATCTCGAAGAGCATCAAGTCAAAGAAATAAAGAGAGTTATAGATGCACCAAACATCAAGGTATAAATATTATTTTATATGCTGAAACCCAATGGATGTAATGCAAATTTAAGAGAGATCATTGGTTAAAGACATCAAAGAGGTGCATAAAATGAAAAAAATACCATTGTGAATGACAAAAGTCACTGCTACATTCAATGTGCTCACAACAAAGATATGAATACTAAACTATATAGCAATCAGAATAAAGCAATCCTATTGTTATGAATAGATTATGCTACAACAACCAAAATCAGCATCCATTCAATCTAATGATGCAATTAGATCTAAGAAGTGTTGGTACAGATAATGGTTGATGTTTCATAATACTTTTAGGTTCAGTGTTCTGGTAACTTTGAACCAACAAGGAGTATCTATAAATCATCATCCAAATTAAGAGCAGTTAAAGATTGCATTGTTATTGATACAAAGGAAATCCAACCATCCAAGGACACAAAGATAAAGGTTCAAAGAAATTATTTAAAAAGACATCATATTTTATATCACTTATTTTGTAAGTCTTCCCTGCTTATGTAAAATAAGTATCAAGATAGGTCAATGTTTACAAGTTGATAATAGAATATAACATACAGAATGCCCACATTAAAAGCTTTGGTTTTGGAATATAGTTTTTCTATTTAGTTGTATTTGTGCAGTCCAAGGGTAGGAAGTTGTTGACATTGTTTAGATGGTATAAACAAGAAGGTTTTATTTTTTGAAACCCTGAAAGAACATCAAGCACAATGCTTTTTTTTAGAAATTTGCAATCCAGGAGCAGAGTGAAGTTGTCAATGATAGTGGATATTAAGTTTACTACATCAAGCTATAACAATTTACAAATGATCAACAATTTGGGAATGATAATAAGGTTTGTTTTTTTGCCATATTCATGAAAAGCTCATACAAGAGATTAGTTATGCTAGATAAAAATGATCACTCAACTTCAGTGGTACCCATTGTTATACTGCAGTTATAAAAGCTACAAGGTTGTGCAAAATTTTAGAAGTTCATCCATATATTGAAGAATGGAAACCCTCATTCTAGTGCCAAAATATCAAATAATTTTCTTTGTTTACATTTTAGCACCCAAACTAAGCAAGTTTTAAGGTTTTGAATTGTAATATGTGTTGAAAAGGTCAAATAACTAAGAGGTGGGGGATGTGTCAATTATTCTAAAACACTTTCTAAAATTTTATTGATCTGGTATACACATAAACCATTCAAATGATTAAGACTGATAAACACATGAAATAAAAAGAACAATCAACACCATAACACTAGATATAACGTGGAAACCCAAACTGGGAAAAACCACAGAGAAGCTAATTCTCATGAAAGCAAAATATTTTGTCATGTTAACTTTGATAACATTGTGAAGGAAAGTAAAACTAATGTAGTAAGAGATCTACCTAAAATTGTGAAGCCATCTAACACTATGTGTAGAGAATGTGTTATGGGGAAACAGACTAGAAGCACTTTCAAGAGCAAAGTTTATTCAGCAAAAGGGAAGTTGGATTTGGTGCATACAGATCTGTGTGGTCCTACAAGAACAAGATCATACTATGGTGAAATGTAATTTATACTTTTTATTGATGACTTTTCTAGAATGAGGTGGGTTACATACCTAAGAGAGAAATCTGAAGCATTCGACAAGTTCAAGTTATTTCAAGCAAAAGTTGAGAATGGATCTGGTTTGAAGATAAATTTTTTAAGATTAGACAGAGGTGTAGAATTCACATCAGGCTTATTCAATTCATACTATGAAGAGCATGGAATATACAGACATACATCATATCCTAGAACCCCACAATAGAATGGGATAGCAGAGCGAAGAAACAAAACTATATTAGATGCTGCTACAACTATGTTGCTGGAAGGAAATGTGTCACATCATCACTGGAGAGAATCAGTTGGCATTGTTGTGTACACCTTGAAAATATTTCAGATCATAGAAGGTACAAGTAAAACACCCTATGAATTATGGTTTGATCATACACCTACTGTAAAATATTTTAGAATATTTGGTAGTAAATGTTATATCTGGAGAGATGATGAGATAGGCAAGTTTGATGGTAGAAGTGATGAAGGAATCTTTCTTGGTTATTCCACTAAGATTAAAGCATACAAATTTTTCAATCTAAGATTGAGAAAGTTGATTGAAAGCGCCAATGTGAGGATAGATGAAAAGTTTCAAATTCAGAAAAGGATATATGATTGTGGTCAAATATCAGAAACAAAAGAGGTTGTTGCTGAACTTGAAGAACCCTTGATGATTGAGAATGAGATTGAAGAAGAACAGACTGAAGCTACTGAGACATTGAAAACACCAAGGTATGTCAAGAGGAACCATCCTAAAGATCAAATTATTGGTGATGCAAACAAAGGGATGATGACTAGATCTAAAGCTAGAGATGAAATTTACTTAATTTCTCAAGTTGAACCAAATACTACTGATGAAGCATGTAGAGATGAATCTTGGACTAAATCTATGGAAGAACTTGATCAGATAAAGAAAAAAATACTTGGGAACTGGTTCCAAGACCTAAGAATAAAAATGTGATTGGTACTAAATGGGTTTTTAGAAACAAAATGGATGAGGAAGGAACAATGGTAAGAAACAAGGCAAGACTAGTATGTAAAGGCTACTCATAACAAGAATAAGTAGACTATGAAGAAACATTTGCTCTTGTTGCTAGATTGGAAGTTGTGAGATTATTTCTTGCTTATGCTGCACATAAAGACTTTAAAGTATATCAGATGGATGTGAAGACAATATTCTTGAATGGTGATCTAGAAGAAGTGTACATTGAGAAACATAATGTTTTTCCTTTGACAAATGATGAAAACATGGTTTGCAGACTGAAGAAGGCACTGTATGGACTGAAACAAGAACCAAGGGCATGGTATGCAAGGCTAGACAAATATCTACTTCATCTTGGTTTTAGAAAAGGTAATGCAGATAGTAATTTGTATTTAAGAACTGATGAAGATGGAATCTGAATTATAGAAGTTTTTTTTGATGATATCATTTTTGGAGGCAATGATAAAATGAGTAAGAAATTTGCTAAAGAAATGGAGAATGGGTTTGAAATATCAATGATTGGGGAGATGAAATTTTTTCTTGGTTTGCAAATTAATCAGAGTAGGAAAGGCATTTTTATATCTCAGACCAAGTATCTTAAGGAAATGCTGAAGAAGTTTGGAATGGAAGATTGTAATCTTGTTGGGACACCTATGGTGACTGGACACAAATTGACAAATAATGATGAGACTCAAAGTGTTGCACAGACCTAGTACATATTGATGATTGGAGGTCTACAATATCTAACTCACACTAGACCAGATATTACCAATGCAGTTGGAATTGTGGCTAGATATCAGGCAGATCCTAAAGAGACACACTTTGCTACTCTAAAAAGAATTTTCAGATATTTGAAAGGAACTGTTAGGGATTTTTCTTGTATGAACCATAATGCTTGAAATGTCTATTTGAACCCTGTACCTTCTAATTATGATTCAGAGACAAGAAAAGCCTAATTGCTAAGGACTAGATAAGGTCATTCTTCGTTTTTGAGCTCCACAAATACTAAAGCAGGTTTTACCTCTTAAGATTGTTGTTTACACAGTATTTGTTAATGTGGACACTGATTAGCTATGTATCCTTATTGGACCAACTTATGAATTATCTTGCAAATGACCAAGCATAACCATAAACAAGATATTACCATACAAATCATAGTTATAAACATAACAATAACCAGTGATACAAGGATTCTCATCCTTCTTCCTTTTCTTTATAGGAGGGATAACCTAATGGATTCTCTCTTCAAGGAATCAATAATATGGACAGTGTCCTGCTGACAGAGGTCCTTAACAAGTTCAACTTGTATGTTCTTAGTAACAAAGTATTTTAATTGATTTGGTTTTGATAACTTGGAAAATCTCAGACACAGATAGATTGTCAAATTGTTTCTGGGCCAGTGCCTATCCTTTGGGCTATAGAGTCAAATATAAGCTAAGATATCATATAAATAAAACACAGTAAACTGCCTTACAGTTCACATGCAACTCAGATAAATTGCCTTACAAGTTAT
>MU225791.1:3514524-3530675 GCA_018584345.1 Thuja plicata | reverse complement strand
GAGAAGCTTGCCTTCCCTTTATGCTCTTCACCACTCCCACCACTTGTAGAAGCGACACTAGCTGCTCCACTCATATCTGCAATTTCTTGTATCTCCTTCCTTTTCACCGATATTGAAACAAATCTAGTAGATAGAGTAGCAAATCGTTCTGTGCACAACTTTTCTACAATTCAGAACTCTCTAATTAACCTTGGATACACTACAACTGAACAGAATATCACCTTCACTGAAAACCTAGCAACTTGGCTCTGAAATCTGAAAATTCGGTAAAGGTAAATGAATGCACTATCATCGGTTTATAGCTATGATTCTGAGTACACAGCTCATAATTCAGAAACATCAGTTCTGTCATTAATTTGCCATGCCGTGAACTTTGAAAAACCTAGCCGTAGTTGCACGAAGTTGACAGGAAATCAAATTTTCAAATATGAATCCTTGGTGCAATCATACAATGTTTAAGAGAGCTGACATGTCATCTTGTGATTTGTTACTTGTCTCACATCTTAGCTACCCTTTTGCACTGTAATCAAAATAAGAGTCCATGATTGGTTGCCGAGTGATTCATTCTGTCATATCAACCACTTGCCGTCATTTTCCAGATCTTGCAATCCAACGACTGCGCGACTGTATTTAGTCTCTTTGTCGTGAGCCTTTGTTTTTAACCATGGTTTGATCTCGAGACCTGGCGACAATGCACTTTCTTACTCTGGCTGACCCAAGTCACTTATCTGGCGATCAGGCGACACAAGTGAAACCGAAGTTGCGAAGAGTTAACCTTAACTCATCCTTCTTTCCCAGACCTGGCGACTAGCCGTTATTACTAACCTTCACAGTTGTCTCCTTCTCGCTAGATGGTTATGTTCCTTTTCAAGACTAAGCGATAACCTTTAGTCACTCAGTCGGGAAATACATTCAACTTTCCTTAACACGTCACATGCACCCTTTCTTTTCTTACAGCAACTGCGCGACATGCCCTAATCGCCAAGTCGGGAGGACTTTTTCCTTTGGGGCACTTTTCTTTCCATACTTCACGACTGCCGCTGGATCTTCTAATTCTCTCATCTGACGGCTGTCGCTTAATCGCTTAATATTTCTTCATGCCCTTAAATCTTTCTCAGACCTTGCGACAAAGGGCAAAGAACTTTAGTCTCAAAGTCGCAGGATCCATTTCTTCTTTCTGGCGACCTCCCGACAACCCACTTATTTTATGACAGATGTCATCTGATCATTGGTTTTACTTGTTACATACTGGAAAACCGAAGCACTCATCTTATCTGGAGACATCCCGACTGAGTAATGTCGCAAACTTCAAACGGTTAGTCGCGAAGTCTGAAGTGAAATCACTTAACCGCCATCTGATTCTGAGACCACGCGACTGAAGGAAAACTTAATCGTTAGCCATTGCTTGATCTGGCGACAGCGTGACATGAAGTAATCGCGAAGTCTGAGCATATTTTCATAACTGTGAGAAATCTTCCGTGATTACCCGACTAACAATGGGTCCCATTTCTTATAAAGCCTTATAGCACAGGTATCCCGCGACTACCTGACTAACAAGATATCGCTAAGTCTCGAAAGGCTGAAGGAATATTCTATTTTTTAACGAGACTACGCGACTCAAAGGAAAAGCAAAGTCGGGAGGGAATTTGGTATATTCGTTCTGGGTAACGCGACGAGGCAACATTGAAAAAGAACACATGCCTTAAGTGAGTGAAAAAGTAATGCTGAAGCATAAGACATGACCTAGGGTTTCAAATTTTATCGTTTAACACTTGGACAACTAGTGTTTTTCAGGGTTTTTTGCAATTTTTGCAAAGTTTAGACATGAAAACCTGAAATTTGACAGAGGAAAGGCAACCTTGAACAAGAAATAGCCGAGTTGCGCACATCAGGATACAGAGGGCAGGACAAGAAACCATGAGAACAAGCAAAAATAAGAAATACAACCAACAGGAACAATAGAATATGGTTTGTGGTATGAAAAATCAAAAGATTTTACTTTACAGGCTTATACTAATGCTGATTGGGAAGGAAATGTAGATGACAGAAAAAGTACAAGTGGTGGTGCATTTTTCCTTGGGGAAAGGCTGGTTTCTTGGTTGAGTAAGAACCAGAACTATATTGCTAAATCTACTGTTGAGTCAGAATATATTGTTGCTGAAATAAATTGTACACAAGTTGTTTGGATGAAACAAATGCTGAAGGACATTGGGATAGTTTTTGAAGAACTAGTGGTTATCCACTGTGATAATACCAGCACAGTAAACATGTTGAAGAGTCTTGTGATGTAATCGAAGACAAAGCATATTTCCATTAAGTATCATTTCTTGAGGGAGAAGGTAGCAGAGAAGTAAATTAAACTGGAATACATTAGCAAAAAGGAACAAATAGAAGATATATTTACTAAGCCTTTGCCAAAAGATGCTTTTGAAGTTCTCAGAAGAAGGCTTGGGGTGATGGCCCCTCCTAGTGGTAATTAATTGATGCAAACATGCATCAGTCCAGTGGTTCTCAGAGCTATATTACTTTTTAGACTTGATGTATGGATCTACTCCTCAAGGGGAGTGATCGCAGAAGAATACCATGGAGCACATTTGGGTGATCATGCACCTGGCTGATTGGACATGAAGATTTGAAAAAGCTATAGCTTATAAAAGACTACAGATGAGATATGACCCCTTTGCCATTGCTACCAAAGGAGGAAGGAATCTATGTGAAAATCCATATTGTTTTGGGAGATTTGTGTTGAGGATATTGAGAAGATTGTATTGAGAGAGTACTTTGGGTTGATGCATATGGATTTTTCCATATGTTTCCATCAATGCCAAAGGGGGAGATTGTTGGATGATATTAGTTTTGGGTACTAATCATGTTGTTGATATTCATATTTTGTCACTGATGTCAACATATTTTTCTATGGAGAAGACAGACTGGTTACTTGACTGGAAAAAGTGTACAGACACTGTATGAATGATTCAGATCGATCGAAGTTGGATATATGCAGAAGGATGTGTGTTGACCTTACTCCTAAGGTCGCTTGGCTTCATAATGCAGATTATGGATATTACAATTGTTTTGGTGAAACTGGTTTTCTGGACTGTAACTATGATAATGGACAGAGTAGGTCTCTGAGTTTTGAGCATATCTTTATGGTGAAGATATTTCAGATGATGCAAGCTTACTGGTGGACAGCTGACATATGTTGGAGTAATGGGCTGAGTTTGATTGTTGTTTGGTTACTGGTGACGTTAGTTGTCACGTGTATTCTAGAGAAGACCTATTCGGTGGCCAACTTCAGACATGTAGCGTGTATTATAAATTGTGAGTGTGGATTGCGGATCTTGGAGTATAACTGATGGATTGTATTGGATGTTTACTTGTTATAGGTACCATATGTATCTTAGCAAGGGGTTAAACAATTATTTGTATATTGGGAAAGCCTAATTGGCTGACCTAATTAATTATTTGTGTATTAGGAAGCTTAATTGGCCAACCTAATGATTTATTGTAAGAAGCTATATATGAGTGATCTTTCCTTTTGGAAAGGTGTGGTTGAGATTGGAAAAGAAGAAAAGAATTGTGGAAGCTGCAAGGCTTGTTTGACTGCTAGATGTAGAGCAGAGTTATGAGAACAATACTTCATTGGAACTGACCAAGCAAAGATAGTTGCTATTAGACAGTTCACTGGATTGTGTATTTTCTTTATACACTTGTTTGGATTGTAAATCCTTGAGTGTGGTTTTAACCTTCTTTGGGCAGTGCGCCTAGGTAGTGAACCTACTATTTCTTTTGAATCCTAACAGGGTTTGTCTCCTAACAGGGACTGTGTATTGTAATGTTGTAATAAGCTCCTAACAGGGCTAAATCATTTAACATGGATACTATACTCTCAGTACATCATTTTGTGGGTTTTAATTCCCACCGGGGTTTTACCTTTAATAGGGTTTCCTCGACAACAAATATTGTGTTTTGGTGTTGGCATTTCTTGTGTTATCATTTACACTGTAATTTTGATTTGTAAAGTTTAAATTTTAATAATCTATACTACAACTGATTCACCCCCCCTCTCAGTTGTCTTATAGACTGTTATTCCTAACAATACCAAACTTATGGAACATAGTATGTAAATCTTCTCTTTGTACCACAACAATACTTTACTCAACTTCCTTTTTCTTACACACCACTTCCAGATATACACCAAAACCAAATTGCTCTCTCTCTCTCTCTCTCTCTCTCTCTCTCTCTCTCTCTCTCTCTCTCTCTCTCTGTGTGTGTGTGTGTGTGTGTGTGTGTGTGTGTAATAGGGTAGCTACATATTTCAACAAAGCCACATAACATGTTGGCCACAAAACAAAAGATATTACAATTATATGTAACATGCTACCACTGAACCAAAATATAGATCATACTGGTGCAGTCAAGGATGGAGAAACCTCAAAAGATCAGTCTGATCCTTGCAAAAAAAACAACACAACAAAATTAAAAATAATAAAAAGTCAACAATGAGAAAATGAGATATCAGTCTTCAATTATCATTGTTGAATCAATTACAATAGATCTACAACATGCAGTCTCACATGCCAGACATACATGCTTGATTAAGATAAGAAATCTCTTACAAACCCTAGCCAAGATGTGCTAGATAATCTTATAAAAACTCTCTTATCCCTTAGGAACAAGTGCATAATCTTAAATAGAAAACACAATCATCGGTCAACCTAGTAAAGATCACATTTTCCAAGAATAAGAAAACGTGTTACAACAATTATGTCAGGACCCAAAATAACTAGATCAAACTCCAATGCAAACAATAAGAGATGTGATCATACAATAAGGTCGACCTCAAATGTAATATTGAGCTGGCATGATTGTGCTAGGAAGAACCAACCGGTAGACCGGGTAAATGATCGAAAACCCAATCACTGGTCGGTAACATGAAGAACATTACAATTCCACAAATAATTTGCAATAACTCACACACGATGAAATCAAATGAGGTGCGATCATAGTAAATAATCCAACATGAAGCTACGAACACATAGCCATGACCACAACCAAAAAGAACAAGTACAGATCTATCACTAATAGAAACACCAGATTGAAAGAAAACAGACTAACAACTGAAAGAAAAAGTTTTTGGTGGATGCAAGATTGCCAAGATCCCAAGATGCTCCTACATCAGACACCAAGGTAATTGAAAATTATGTCCCTCATTTTTTTGGGGCCAAAGGAAAACCAAATTGGTCAACCTTAGCCTAAGAAATCCATGGAGAATCTTCCATTGGCCAATCCTTCCATTTGACAAGATATTCCATATACTACTTAGCTCTTGTACTCTGACCAACTCTACTATCCAAAATCTACTATATTTGTTCCAATTTCTTCTTAGGATATTATTGTCTAATCTCTGACTCATCAATACCATCACAACCTGATTCATGATACTCATACAAATCAACAACATTGAATACCGGTGATATATCCATGTTCTCTGGTAATTCCACTTCACATGCATTCCCTGAATAAAATCTCCTCAAGATCTTACAAGGACCAAACTTCTTCATCTTCAACCTATTATAAGTACCAATAGGAAATTGACCCTTCTATAAGCACACCATTACTTCATCTCCCACTTGAAATTCCTTATGTCTTTGCTTCCTATTTTCTCTCTTTTTATAAAATTGGTTAATTTCCTCCAAATGATGTCTCACTCCTTCATGCAATGACTTCATAACCTAAACAAACTCCCCTCCTTCAGCACTCCTCTTAACTTCATGACTGATATCCCTTAATTATGCTACTCCCTTGAGATTAAAACCAATAACCACTTCAAATGGTGTCTTTCATGTGCTCCTATTTACTAAATTATTATAAGAAAACCCTGCTTGAGGTAAAACTAAATCCCAATTTTCAGGCTTATCTCCAACTAATCATCTCAACAACTTCCCTAAAATCATATTCACAAATTTTGTTTGTCCATTAGTTTGTGGATGAAAACTAGAACTAAAATTCAAACCATCTTTCAACTTCTTCCAAAGTGTCCTCAAAAAATAACCAAGAAATCTAGTGTCCCTGTCTCATACAATGCTCTTTGGTAGTCCATGTAATCTCACAATCTCCTTGAAAAACAAATCAGCTACATGCGCTGCATTTGTATTCTTCTTACAAGGAATAAAATGTGTCATCTTAGAAAATTTGTCTACAACAACAAAAATTGAGTCATAGTCTCTCTGTCTTCTTGGAAAGCTGAGTACAAAATCCATACTAATCTCCTCCCAAGGTCTTACCAGTACTATCAAAGGTGTATACAACCCCAGATTCTGACTACTTCCTTTTGCAACTTGGCATACCTTACAAATTTGTACACAATTCCTCACATCCTTCTGAACTTGTGGCCAAAAGTAATTCTCACTCACCAAAGCTATTGTCTTATCAATGCAAAAATGTCATGTCAAACCTCCACTACGTTTCTCCTTAATTAGATTCTCTCCCGTGGAACTCCTATGTATACATAATTGATTACCCTTAAACAACATTATGTCCTGGATGAAATAATCTAACCACTTACTTCTATCAACAATAGTAGGTTCTTTACAAGCCTTCCAAGATTCAGCAAGGTCTAGATCTTCCTCATACAAGGTCTTTAATTCATCAAAACCCAATACTGCAATCTTCATCTCAGTCAACAAAGTCCTACTCAAAGCATCAACAACTTTATTTGCCACAGCACTCTTATGTTTCAACACAAAGGTATAAATCTGCATGAACTCAACCCATCTCATATGTCTTTGATTCAACTTACCTTGGCTGCCCAAATACTTCAATGCTTGATGATTGGTATACACAAACTCCCTTGGTAACAAGTAATGTCTCCACTTCTTCAAATCTTGAGTTATAGCATAGAATTCCTGATCATACATTGAATACCTTCTTTTAGCATCATTCAACTTCTCACTAAAATAAGCATCAGGTCTCCCCTCTTGAGTAAAAATAGCTCCAATTGCATTTCCACTAGCATCATAGTCTTCTTGAAATACCTTATTGAAATTAGGTAAAGATAATATTGGTTGTTCTGTCACCTTCTACTTCAACAACTCAAAACTTATGTGTGCTCTATGTGTCCATCTGAACTCTTTTCTATCTCCTGTCATAGTTTCATTCATTGGCCCACAGATTGAACTAAAGTTTCCGATGAACTTCCAATAGAAACTAGCTAACTCGTGAAATGGTTTGACTTCTCCAATACTTTCAAGTGTAGGCCACTCAACAATGGCTTTCACTTTCTTAGGATCCATCTTCAATCCTTTAGTAGATATTTCAAATCCCAAGTATACTAACTCCTCTTTCATGAAAGAACACTTCTTGATGTTTATCAATAACTTCTCTTCTCTCGACCTCTGCAATACTTGTTTAACATGCAAAAAATGTTCCTCTTTGTTTTTACTGAAGATCGATATGTCATCCAAATACACAATGACAAACTTACCCAATAATTTCTTCATGACTTAATTCATTAATCTCATGAAAGTACTAGGTTCATTAGACAATCCAAAAGGCATTACCAACCACTCATACAATCCCTCATTCATCTTAAATGCAGTCTTCCACTCATCACCTTCTCTGATTATAATCTGATGATATCCGCTCTTCAAATGTATCTTGGTGAAATACTTAGATCCACTCAAATAATCCATCAAATCATTCATCCTTGGCAAAGGAAACCAATACTTAATTGTAATCTGATTAATGGCTCTTGAATTAGTACACATCCTCTATTGTCCATCTTTCTTAGGTGCCAATACAACAAGTACTGCACATGGACTCATACTTTCTCTGAACAACCCTCTTTGCAAAAAATATTGCACTTGCCTATTGATTTCTTCATTCTCTGATGGTGTCATCCTATATACTACTTTATTTAGAAAACTAGCTCCTGGTATCAAATCCATACAATGGCTAATACTTCTTACCAGTGGTAGTCCATTAGGTACATTATCAATTATGATGTCAACATATTCATTCAACAATACAGTGATTTCTTTAGGATGTTCTTCTACAAAATCAATCTCCTTAGACTCCTTAGGTACTAAATCAAAACATACATTATTATGCTTCATGCAATCCAAAAACTTCATGCCATCTACCAAACAGATTCTTGCACCGATACATACTTCACTCCTAAGAGGTTCCTATAAAGGCAACAAATTTTGTTTCATCCCATTATCAACAATAGTATAAACATTCCTTCTACCATCATGTATGGCTTGCCCATCATACTGCCATGGTCTACCCAACAAGTCATGACACACATCCATCGGCATAATATCACACAAAACCTCATCATAATACTTCCCAATCTTAAAGTTAGCTAGGCATTGTTCACTTACCATCACCTTGTGTTCATATTGGATCCATGTAATTTGATATGGCTTAAGGATGCTTCATCCTCTGCAACTTCATTTTTTCAACTAGATCCTCTAAAGCAAGATTATCAGAACTACCACTGTCTATAAAACATTACACACCTTGTTTTGTACCTTACATCTTGTTCTGAACAAATTCTTCCTTTGTATAGATTCCTTCTCTTATTCTCCATGATATAGGATCCTCGTAGTCATCAAGGTTGCACCTTCCTCTGCTTAATAGTCGTTCACTAAACCGGTGGAATCTTCATCAGCAAATGTTGTTCTCTTATTTCCCTCTACTTTCTTCTCAGAGTTGCCTTGCTTGCATTCAAAGGCTACGTGTCCTGCTTCACCACATTTGAAACAAGTGTCATTGAACTTCCTTCTTTCACCACTTCCTTTCCCTTCATTCCGATAGGAACTCCTATCATTCCTCCTATACTGATCGATGTCCTTAACTTTTGGCTCATTTTTACTCTGATCTGCAGTAGATCTACTTCTACCTCTTTGAAATCTTCCACCTCTGCCTCTTTGTCTCTGTTCCTGCCTTTGGTTAGTCTTTTATTCATCCTTCAAGACCCACTTATAAGCCTCTTCCACACTCCTAATCTGCACTAGACTGACTTCAACTTGGATTGAAATACTTAAACCATTAAAGTAGTGAGAAACTTGTTCATCTTCATCATCTACATGACTAGATATGGTGTTCAACTTGTAGAATTCTTGAGTGTATCTCTTAACACTTAGATCTCTCTGCTTCAATTTTTGCAACTCCCTAAACAAACTCACTTGATATTCCTCAGCCAAAAACTTACCTTTTAACTTGTTCACCATCCTATCTCAAGATTTGATCGTGTATTTACCTCTTCTTTTTCGATCTGTCTGCAAGTGTTCCCACCATAGGGATGCATGTCCTTTCAATTTGGTGCAAGCACACTTCACTTTCCTATTGCTGCAAGAGAACCTAAGGCTTGGAAGCCTACCAAAGGGGGTCACTTGGAGTCCTAACAAAGATAGAAGATCTAAACCATCCCTAAATGTGAATTGGGATGTCCTTAATCCTTTAATGACGATTTGTAATGAACAATGCAATAAAAATATAATATGTCTTAAAAGTCCTGTTAAAGGACTTAGGACCAAATTTGATGTAAGGGTGGCCAATACTGCCAATTGGGATCTAAGTTGATTAGATGGGGTTAATTATGTCTTATAATTAATTAGGAATTGCCTCTATGAAGTTTTAATAAGTTTTAAGCAATTAAAATACCAAAACCACAAGTTAATAATTCAAATATTTGAATATTAACGACTAGTTGTGTTTTGGTGGGAAAATGAGTTTAGTGGCTTTAAACATGTTGTAAAACCCTTCCAACCACTTGGGATCAGTTATGGAAGTTATGAAATACATTATAAACACCCATGAATGATTAGGAAAGCATATGTACAGATTGGTGAAGGAGAATGTACGGATTGTCTCATAAATGCAAAAAAAATCAGAATTTCATAACTTCCTTTGCATAGTTTTATCTCTTATTGTATTTCCTTCATTGTTTTATTGTTGCAATGTATTGAAGAATTTATTTCAAGTTTCTTTGATTCAGTTTAAGGAATTTTTGCATTGAATTTTCAGTCACGTAGCATAAGTGTTGCAGATAGTCACTTTTCACATTATTTTCTTAAGCAAAATGGTGTAACCATCCCCTTTTTGTTCTAACTGTGACTTAGGGATGGATTTATGACATGTATAATATGTAATTATTCAAACTAATGCAGTAATAAAATAGAGAATGTAGGTGATCATCCAGTTGGGCAAGTTGGAGTGCTTGGGTGTAAGAAAATGCATGGAAAATGATGTCATAAGTGTAGCAGCGGAAGATTTGACTTAAGGAGGGCATGTTTTTGTGTGAAACAAAAAAATTACATATCAAATAAGTGGTGAATACTGAAGGAGGGGTTATGGAAGTGAGTGGAAGGGTAAAAACTAGAAGGCCCTAGTTTTTTGGAGCAATTTGGTGAGGGTATGGTAGAAACCCCATAGGGAAACATGATATTGGAAAAATAATCTAAAAATCCTTAGTTTTGAACCATTCTAAGACTCAGTACCAAGTGGCATAATGGGGCAGCAGATAGAAATGGTAGTTCCTTTGTAAATCCATGCAATTAGCCCTCTTGAGAAACTGAGGACAATCATGTTGTGGACAGTTGCTCCAAAGTAACCATATCTAAGTTTTGGATATGTTATGTAAGGGGGTAATGGGTATCTAGAAACCTTTTTTTCTATGAGTTGTTTGGAAGAATATGGAGTTAAGTGGTAGATTAGGTCATTGTTGGGCTACCAGAGCCTAGGCCTAATAGGAGTGATTTAAAGATGAGAGTGTTGGGTGGGGTTTCTAACCTTACAACCTTTTGAAACCTTTTTTAATAGACATAAAGAAGTACTTGGAACCATTGTGGGCATTGGGTAAAGTCTTGGTTGGATTTTGGGACCCTTGGAGCCTTTGGTGTACTTGGTCTTTAGGATAGTTTGAGAACCTTGTATTTCCCTTATAAGTCTATCTTTTCTTTGCCACCTTGACCAAATCAATAACCACCTAATCATTCTACATCAATTGGTATCAGAGCCTAGGAGCATCCTAGGTGAGAACTTGAGAGGTATCTTTTTGGGGTTTGGAAGATTTAGAGTCCTTTGTTGATGCTTAGAGTTGAATCATCCTCTGAGAGTGTTCCAAAGCGGTGACCGTACATCAAAAGAATCCTAGAATGATGAGAAGAGATGGCCATGAAAAGGAGTGAAAGAGAATTGGCCAAGGAATACTTGGATGATGAGAGGAGAAGAGATGAAGAAAAGAATAATTAAAGAGATGAAGCAAAGAGAAGAAAAAGAGAAGAGGAAAGGAAGATGCTAGAAGAGATAAGATGAATGGAAATAGTATTAGAGGAAAAGGAGAGGAATTTGGAGGCACTTGCTACACTCCAAGAGAAAGAAGAAGATGAAGAACCTACTGCTAAAAGGGTTCAAGAATTTGGGACAATGGAATGTCCTTTGGATGTGTCAGAGAGTATGGTGGCTTATGATGTAGCCTTGAGTGAAGATTTGGGATGCCAAGGAGAATGACATGAGGAAGTTGTTCGGATTGTGAAATCTGATTTGGTCTTAGAAGAGGAGGCTAAGAATGAGTTGGTGTGCCAAGGAAAATGGCATATGGAAGAGGTAGCAACAGGTACTTTGGAGGCACAAGAAGGAGGAACCTTCAAGGAAGAATCTAATATTGCAGATGAGAGCCATGAGGAGGTTCTAAGGATGGATATTTTTTCTCCACCTATGGAGATCTTGCAATAGGAAGTTGGTGAACCAGAAGATGATATGGTTCCTATGGATCCTTTTATGGATGAAGAATTGGTATTTATTTTTCTTAACCCTTTTGTTGTAGGTTTGCAGGGGTTCTATGTTGATGATTATGTTGAAGTGAACCGTGAAGACATGGAGATGCATAATGAAGATTTGGGTACTTGGCATGAGTAAAAATGGATTGGGAGCAGGTGAAAGAAGCCACCAAAGAGAGGAAACATTTTTTTTGAAGGGGTACAAGCAGCGAGTACCAAAGAATTTGAAGACAAGGAAGAGGAATCTATGGGACTTGGATTCTTTTTGTGCCCGGGAGTATGGTGCAGGAGCACCTATGGCTTGGAAGCCTACCAGGGGGTCACTTGGAGGTCTAATGAAGATAGAAGATCTAAAGAATCCCTAAATGTGAATTTGGATGTCCTTAAGCCTTTAATGACAATTTGTAATGAACAATGAAATAAAAATGTAATATGTCTTAGAAGTCCTGGCAAAGGACTTAGGACCAAATTTGATGTAAGGGTGGCCAATAGTGCCAATTGGGATCTAATTTGATTATATGGGGTTAATTAGGTCCTAGAAGTAATTATTAATTGACTCTATAAAGTTTTAATAAATTTTAAGCAATTAAAATACCAAAAACACAAGTTAATCATTCAAATATTTGAATATTATTTACTAGTGGTGTTTTGGTGGGAAAATGTGTTTAGTGGTTTTAAACATGTTGTAAACACTTCCAACCACTTGGGATTGGTTTTGGAAGTTAGGAACCACATTATAAACACCCATGAATGATTGGAAAGCATATGTACGGACTGGTGAAGCAGAATGTATGAATTTTCTCAGAAATGCAATAAAATTTTAGAATTTCATAACTTCCTTTGCATAGTTTGATCTCTTATTGTATTTCCTTCATTGTTTTATTGTTGCAATATATTAAATTATGTATTTAAATTTTCTTTGATTCATTTTAAGGGAGTTTTGCATTGAATTTTGAGTCACATAGCATAAGTGTTGTAGATAGTCACTTTTCACATTGTTTTCTTAAGAAAAATGGTGTATCCCCTTTCTGTTCTAACTGTGACTTGGGGATGGATTTCTGACAAGTATCATATATAATTGTGCATACTAATGTAGGAACAAAACATAGAATGCAGGTGATCATCTAGTTGGGAAATTTGGAGTGCTTGGGTGCATGAAAATGCATGGAAAATGATGCCATAAGTGTAGCAGCGGAAGGCATGTTTTTGTGTGAAACAGAAAAATTACAAGTCAAATAAGTGGTGAATCCTGAAGGAGGGGTTCTGGAAGTGAGTGGAGGGGTAAAAACTAGAAGGCCCTAGTTTTTGGAGCAATTTGATGATGGTATGGTAGAAACCCCATAGGGAAACATGATATTGGAAAAATAATCTAAAAATCCTTAGTTTTGAACCATTCTAAGACTTTGTACCAAGTGGCATAATGGGGTAGCAGATAGAAATGGTAGTTCCTTTGTAAATCCATGCAATTAGCCCTCTTGAGAAATTGAGGACAGTCATGTTTTGGGATAGTTGGTCCAAAGTAACCATATCTAATTTTTGGATATGTTGTGTAAGGGGATAATGGGTATCTAGAAACCTATTTTTTCTAAAAGTTGTTTGGAAGAATATAGAGTTAAGTGGCAGATTAGGTCGTTGTTGGGCTACAAGAGCCTAGGCCTAATAGGAGCGATTTAAAGATGAGAGTATTGGTGGGGTTTCTGACCTTATAAACTTTTTAAACCTTTTGTAATAGACCTTAAGAAGTACTTGGAACCATTGTGGGCATTGGGTAAAGTCTTGGTTGGATTTTGGGACCCTTGGAGCCTTTGGTGTACCTGGTCTTTAGGAGAGTTTGAGAACCTTGTATTTCCCTTATAAGTCTATCTTTTCTTTGCAACCATGATCAAATAAATAACCACCCTATCATTATGCATCACCTATCTTCATTAGTCCCTTCAAGCTCAATATATGTATCCATCTCTGTGATCCAACCTATCAACTCATCAACATCTAGGTTGCCATGATAATTAGTTGGATTGAAATGTGGTCTCTGAATAACATTAGTCAATGCGCTAATGAATCTTTCCTCCTTGATTCAACTCAATTTGTGCTTCAAGTTTATCTCCTTCTATTGCTTCATTCTGATTTTGTTCATCTCCTTCTTCCTCACTTGATTTCTATATGGTTTCCTCTCCTTTGGGCTATCTCTACTACTTCTAATCTATCATTTATTCACCTCAACAAATCCAAAACATTTGGATCTACATGTCGTGCTCCATCTCTAGCATTTCTCTTAGACATCTCCACAATCCTTGGTCGTTGTAGATTGGATTCTCTTGATCGCCACCCCACAAGAAAACCCTAAAGATGCAAAACCTTAGGCTCTGATACCACTTGGTACAATCAAGGATGGAGAAATCTCAAAAGATCACTCTGATACTTGCATCAAACACAACACAATAGAAACAACAAGAACAATAAGCCAACAATGAGAAAATGAGAGATCAAGCTTCAATTATCATCGGTGAATCAATTATAATAGATCTCCAACATGCAGTCTCACCTGCCAGACAAACATGCCTAATTAAGATCATAAATCTTGTTAGGGATTTTTCTTGTATCAACCATAGTTCTTGAAATGACTACTTGAACACCATGCCTTCTAATACTGATTCAGAGACAAGAAAAGCCTAATATCTAAGGACTGGATAAGGTCCTTCTTCATTTTTGAGCTCCACATATACTCAGGCAGGTTTTACCTTTTATGATTGTTGTTTACACAGTATTTGTTGATGTGGACACTGATTTGCTATGTATCTTTTGTTAAACCAACTTATGAATTACCTTGAAAATTACCAAGCATAACCAGATGCAGGATATGACCATACAAACCATAGTTATAAGCATAACAAGAACCAGTGATACAAGGATTCTCATCTTTATTCCTTTTATTGTAGGAGGGATAACCTAAGGGATTCACTCTTCAAGGAATCAATAATATGGACACTGTCCTGCTGACATAGGTCCTTAACAAGTTCAGTTTATCTATTCTTAGTAACAAAGTATTTTGATTGATTTGGTTTTGATATATTGGAAAAACTTAGACAAAGATAGATTATCAGACTGCTTTCTGAACTAGTGTCTATCCTTTGGGCTATAGAGTCAAAATAAGCTAAGATATCATAGAAACAAAACACAGTAAACTGCCTTACAATTCAGGTAAGTTGCCTTACAAGTTACCCTGTCACCTCAAGACTATTGTATCAAATCCTTAAATAAAGCAGTATGCTCCCTGAAATTACTTACAAAACTTAGTTCTTTCCTTAAAAGAAACTTGTAATTAATCAAATAGTTACCTTATAACCAGAATGTTTTAGAATACCTTGTAAACTTAACATAAAAGAGCATACACACAGAAAAAGGAGACAGCAATGGAAGAGAGTAGAATTGCACCGTATATTATTTATATGATCCAGCTTTTCATACATGAAAGATTATACAACATCAAAAGATAGACAGCAACCCAGAAGATCTGAATTCTGTGATATATTATCTCCTTTCCAAAAATGTTCCAACAAAAAAAAGACCCTTAACTATTACAACTCTTATGCTATATATAGGTTTTAGACCATCTTGGAATCCCTTAAGGATGCAACAAGCTTCGGATGGTCACTTGAAAACCTAACCCTAAAGATAAAAGAGAGACCAAAGAAAGAGAGAGAAGAAGCGGTGAAAGGACTGAGTCAAAAAGGTATAAACAGATATTTCTTGTTCTTCTCCCGATCTGGCGACTGTAATCAGATTTGTAGATGGTAGCTGGTAGTATTTATGCTGAGTCTGGATAGTTGTGCTTGCTACAATCTCCTTTTGTAATAACTGTCCTTCTTGTCTCTGAACAGTGCAGCGCTAAGTGTTCACCTTACTCATCGTCCAAAATTTCTTCCTCTACTACAGGCTTCTTTTTCTTAGGTGTTGTCATGACTTCCCAAGCCTTTACTTCATCGTCTGGTGGCCACTTGAATTCCTGAGTACTCTGTACCTGCACCTTTTGCCTGTCCCATCTTACATCAGTGATGTTCTTGACATCAAGTAGGAACTTGTTGATATCAGTCTCTGCTTTAAAGGCCTCATCCAATACCTTATTGAATCCCTCTATATCAACCTCAGTTCCCAAAAGAAAAGCCTCTTCACTAGGCATCTTGGTGTCAAACTCACCCTTCCAGGAATCTATAGCCTTTACTTGGTCATCATCTCCTTTTAAGGAGGGAACAAACTTATTGAAATCACTTGAAAAGAGACTCAATTTAGCCTCTATCTGGTTCAATTTTCCTTTGAAGAATGAGAGAGAAATGTTAACTCTTTTGATCTCATCTTCAACCTCTG
>MU225791.1:3450493-3499433 GCA_018584345.1 Thuja plicata | reverse complement strand
ACAGGATCATTTTTAATCATTCAGGATCGCATCCTAGATACGCCATCGCACCGCGGAAAAGTCAGATCGCATCCGAGGTTTCTCGGTTTATTTTTAGTTTAAAACCGTATCTAGTAAGCATGGGATCGTATTTGGTAAATAAGCTTGCATATGGTATACTGTGTCGCATTTAGTATAAATTTAGGCTTCCATCTAGTTAAAAAGCTTGTGCATTCAGTTTACCTAATCCTAACATTTTGACAAGTGGTGTTTGTGGTATTTTGCAGCTTAACAAGTGTTTGCAAGATATTTTTGGAGGTTTTCATGGAGTTGAACTAAATAAATACTAACTCAATTTTATAGGTTTCCAACCCCCCATCTTGACCTCTATTTACTCATTTTCAAAATTTAAAACACATATTCCAATTTGTCACTAAACTAACTAGAGGATTATGCTCTTTTCCTTTTAAGGAAAATCAAAAACTCATACATCAGTTTATGGATTGAACAGAATTTGGGGTAAATGAACAAGCAAACAAATCACTTAATTCCTTTTGGATAGTAAATGAACAAAATAAATCACTAAATATGTGGGATTAAAGAACAAGTTCAATCGCTTAATTCTTTTTGGATCAGAAATTGAACAACACAAATCATTAAATCATTGTGGTTAATTGAACAAGGAAAACTTTCCCTTTCAAAGCATCTTGTTTTCTTTAAAATAGGAACAACTAAATCGAGCTCAACATAGCTTGAGGGAATGAACTTTGTTTTAAGTGCTTTGAGAGAAAATGGCTTAGATTAGGAGAGTATGCTCTTCTTCCTCGGAAGAATTAGAAATCCAGACATCCAAAGCTCGCCAATCCTAGTTACATACATAAAAACAGTAGAGGGCCTGCCGGTTGAGGAAAAAATCTCCCGGGAACGACCCAAGTGAGGACAGGTCTTACGCCGACCCTTCCAACTCACTATAAATAGTTTCTTCCTCGTAGGCCAAAGCCTCGGAAGACAGAATTGGTTTTGTTCTTAGAATTTTGACATCATTCCTTGAACATATCTGGGTATATATAGAGCGGAGCCGCTTGAATCTTGCTTGCAAGACTACATATTTTTGGGTACTCATAGGGCTATATGTCTGAATTTTGCCTTGTGCAATTCTATGGGGGACAGTTTCAAACAGATTGCCCAATAATCTACAACAACTTCAACTGAAAGAATACCCGATTCATCCCTGAAAGGGTGATAATCTGTGTGCAAGGCAAAAAGTAATTGCCCCAAGACACTCGTCATATTGTGCCCTCACTTGCATTTGGAGTCGGCCAATACAGCATCATGACTAGAGCCATTGCATTCTTGGTGATGGATGTATTCTGATTAGCATTTGAGTGTGTACCTGAGTCAACGAGCAAATATTTTCATCCTCCACCTAGAAAATAGGACAAAATGAGTGTTTGTTTCACCCCCTTAACAATGCAAAACTATTTGATGTGTCCAAAAGATCATTAAAAAGATAAGCTCCTTGAAACAATCAACAAATTTCAAACCCTGGAGTACAAGTGTTTTTCACACCTTATGACACCTGGAGTACAAGTGTTTTTCAAAACTGACCCAAACTGACAAAGACATCATAAGATCGTATCCTATTTTTCCTGAGTCGTATTCAGTGTTTAGGATCACATTTGGTATTTAGGATCGTATTTGGTCAGCAAGAAGTCGTATCCAGATTCTAGGATCGTATCTAGTACCATCGGAGGCTCGCATCTGGGAGCTCGCATTCAGGACAGTGGGCATTTGTAGGAGTTTTTCTTAGGAAGTCTCAGTGGATTAGGATACCCTTTTTGCTCTTTAGTTGGTTCCTATTGTCTCTTCTGGTCTCCCTGATATATTTTCAAAACACTTTCAAAATGTCCACCTTGCATGCTTAGTCAGTCTTTCACGATCAGTTCAATACATGTGGTCTACCCATTTTCTATCAACAAACTTGGTTCCTAGCTCACTATTAGGGCATTCTAACCCTCTGATGCTGGAATCATTTACATCCACCAACAACAAACAGTTACTTTTACCTAGACACGCCCACTTGAACGATCTAAAATCCTTGCACTATTGGGAAACATTAACAAAGGTGAGAAACAAACTTCATGGTTAACACAAGACGCAACCAATACACAACTAAAGGATCAAGAGTGCCTCCTAAAACACCACACTTTCAAGAAGAAACTTCTCGCAGTTCCCTTCTTGATCTAGATTCACCTCAAATGGATAGCAACACTAACGAATGGAGAAAGGCTTTTGAGGGTTATAATGATGGCAAACAAGCATAATCTGAAGGTACGGAAGAGGAAGAAAGACCCAAGTTTGAACATAATCCATTTGGATTAGACAGTGAAGAAGAGATCCCTGAAGACGAATACAAAAAACTCAAACAAAGTAAACGGATCCACAAGCTATTGGAACGGATAATTGGTGACGATAAAGAAAAGTACTTCCTCCATCTAGCATCCACAGGTGTCAAGTTATCTAAGGATTATAATGTGGAAAATCTCAAAGAAAAGGAGGTACCAAACCCGATATCTATTCTCACCAAACAGCTCAATCTAATGCAAACGGAGCTCACGAACCTCAAGCAAGAGAAGGAGAAACCTAAAACAAAATACTCTTTGGATGCCATTTGTCCATTTCCTTTTGACAAGAGTATCACTATGGTCCCATTTCCTCCCAACATGGCAAGGCCAAAGTATGACAAGTACACGGGAGAAACTAATCCCCACGACCATGTAAGGGAATTTTGTGCTCTAAGCATCGAACACATGCACGAACCTACATACCTCATGTGACTGTTTCCAGGAAGTCTAGGAGGTAATTCCATGGAGTGGTTCTCGAAACTAAACCCTAAGGTCAAGACATTTGAGGAGTTAATCCAACGGTTCATTCAACATTACTCCTACAACATCCAACATGACATAATTATGATGGATCTATGTAACACCAAACAACGAACTGGAGAATCATTCACACGCTTCCTACAAAGATGGAGGAAGATTTTTACATGATATTCAAGGGTCATTCCTGAAACGGAGAAAATGGAAATCTTCGTTAATAATCTAGTGCCTGAATTGAGCTATGCTCTACAAATGCAAGACCCTCCTAGCTTCGATAGGATGATTAAAAATTCCCTTCGTATTGAGGAAGTCATGGTCAAAAAGGGAGAGATCACCCTTCAAAATATAAAACAAAGGCAGTAACTCCAACTCCAAGCCTAAATGGTGGAAGCAAAACAAAAATGTTGTTAATGACGGAGTAGTTGATGCCTCTAACATTAATCCTAAACCCGAAGCATTCAATCTAACCAATGGCATGCAAGCAAGCAAAGAGGCTAAAGTGACACCTCTCGTTCCCAAAATGAACAATGATAACAACAAAGAATGAACCTAGACTTCAAAACCCCAAAGAACATTCACTCTTTTGGGGGAGACTCTTGAGACCATCTTAAAAACATTGGTGGATAACAAAGTTGTTACGATTCCCGATTCTAAACCATGGGAACCAATGGTCAAACCCAGATGGTGGGATGATAACTCCTATTGTGTCTTCCACAAAAACAAGGGACACAAGACTAATAACTGTCTCAAAATTAAACATGTCATCCAAGACATCATCGAAGGAGGTAAGATCAAAGTAGACAAACATACTACCAATGAGGATCATACAGCATTCAACAAACCTTTTCCTAATTACAATCAAGGAGAAACATCTAAAGGGAAAGGTAATGAGATAAAC
Organism: Thuja plicata; assembly: GCA_018584345.1. Taxonomy (NCBI): domain Eukaryota; kingdom Viridiplantae; phylum Streptophyta; class Pinopsida; order Cupressales; family Cupressaceae; genus Thuja; species Thuja plicata. The sequence continues at coordinate 3,495,674 of MU225791.1, read as the reverse complement.
TACACCTATTCCAAAAGTGACAATGTGATTAATATGCTCAATATTAAAACTAAATCCATCAATGTGATCACAATTAAAGGTGCCTCATCCTCCTCAAATGTTGTAACACGGAGCCAAGCACAGGTTACAATCAAAGGACCTCCAAAACTGACATCAGCATCAAAGGTTCCTATTATAACTATTCCTAAACCAGCAGCAAAACATGTGGTCACTATACCCGGGGCAAAATATGACTTGGTAAACCAATTGCAATGAACCGCTGCCAAAATTTCCATTTTTGAGTTGCTCAAGATATCCACAGTGCATAGGGAAATCCTAGAACAAGCCCTACACGCTGCTAATGTTTCAAAAGATATTGATATAGACAAATTTCAAGCGATGGTCAATCACATCTCAGTGCCACACTACCTCTCCTTTTCTGAAGAGGACAACAAGTCATTGATCCATCCACACAATCAACCCCTCCATATTGAAGTCCTTATTCATAAATCCTGTGTTAGACGCGTATTGATAGATGGAGGCGTAGGATTGAATATTTGTACACTGGATCTCGTCAGGAGATTAGGTCTCTCAAAACAAACAATTGACACTAGAAACAAGATAACCATCAAAGCTTATGATGAGGAAGAGAGATCCTCCAGGGGTCTTATTGCTCTACCTATCAGAGTCAGACCAATTGAAAGGAACGTTATATGTCAAGTTTTGGATTTACCATTGGCCTACAATATCCTACTAGGGAGACCATGGATTCATGAAATGCAAGCTGTACCGTCCACTTATCACCAATGCATAAAATTCTCACATAATGGGGTGGAAGTGACAATTCCTGTAGATGCTAACTACACTTGCAATAATATCAAAGTAGGTAGCATGATCCCACACAACAAAGAGGCTATAGATGCAAATACTCCTGAAACTACCAAGGATATGGTTATGAAGGGTTTTAGAAAAACCTTGAAACTTCAAGAAACAAGTATGGGAGAGTACAAGATGGACCTGACTCCCTCAATAACAGAACTTCCAGTGTCACCAAGATCCTACGGAAAACCTTCCTCGACATTCACACCTGCAGCATCCAAAGAGCCAGAAGTACACAAAGCAACTGGCATGATAAAGGCATCCACATCTTCTAACACAGAAGAACAAGCAGTCTTGGACTGGCTTTACAAAGGAGAATCGATGGAATCTGAGATCAAACATGTGAAGATATCCCCAGAATAGTATGGAAAGGGATATGATTTCCTCACACAAATGGGTTACAAAGGAAAGAGACCTCTAAATGACATAGGATGAGGGATCATTGAACCCATACCCATGGAGTTCCGCAACAACAGAGATAAAATAGGACTGGGCTTTAATACTCAATCCAACAAACTTACTTCAAAAGAAAGTCCACCTTCTAAAATAGGGAGTGATAAAACAGATGAGACAATATTGGAACCATGGCCTTATGAGAGATTACTACGTATTGGTACAGAGAATCCTGAATATCAAGGAGAACGTTATGTACCTAGCTTTGAGGTACCACGAGATCTTCACACTCCTTTGCTAGCACAACCTCCCATTCAAGAGGTAGGAGACACCATAGCAACAATCACTCAAGAGATACCCTGGCCACAGAATTTACATCCTAACAGGGGGGCAATTGGTCACAATTTCACATGTCCTCGATCTACCTCACTTTGATCTACAAGCAGCTAACCGAGTCCATCAAATAAACATTGCTGAATATTTAAACAGATCTGATGATGATGTCACAGACCCTCATGACTATGAATGGGATCATCTATCTATTTCCTCTAAAGATATTGGAACAAATACAATTCACATGTTTGCAGCTTCCTTAGCTCCTAGTAAATGACCTGACACTCCTTTCAATGATACTGATCCTCCGGAAGTAGGAGAAGAGTTCCTTCCCCCGATCATTGATGGAGACACTGGTGAATACATAAGTCTACAAGAATTTCATAGGCTACAAGCAAGAAGCCTCCTTTTACGGAGGGATGATGACAAGATTTCTACTGATGAGTCGCTAGAGTTCAATCCATATATGACTAACAATGACCCTTTTAACAACGATCTCACTCTTATTGATCTAAATATCAAAGAAATTAACTTAAAAGATCATGTCATGTCGGTTAATGGTCTTGATGCTAACACGATGTTGTCCTTCCCAGAATTTGACTCCCTAAAATTGGTACTTCCAAACCTAATTGATTGGACTGAAACAAATCCTACTCCTATCCTCAACTTTTCCAATGACCACACCCTAGCTTGTTATCTCAAAGCTTGTGAACCTTACCCTTCTTCTACCAATGCAAGGAGCGAGAACATGTCACAGGAGGATATCAATTTTCTTAGTCGCAAACTAAAAAATAAAAATAAAAAGCAGACTGATGGTGAAAACCACTCTGTGGCAGTATCAGATCCCAAAATAGTAAAGAAAAAAGACGTATCCAATGGTGAAAACCTCTCAGAGGTGCCAAAGGATGAGACTCTTGATATCCTCCCTAAACACTTTCATGACAGATCTTCGGTATTGATTGAACCAACACAGCCAGTAAACTTGGGCACCATTGAAAATCCTCAAATAGTTCATGTGGCACAATCTTTATCAGAAGAAGAGAAGGTACAATTCACAGAGTTCCTGAAGGAGAAGAAGATCAACTTCGCATGGTCCTACACTGATATGCTAGGGCTAGATCGTAATCTCATCGTGCACCACTTTTCTATAGCTCCTGGGATCAAGCCTGTAAAACAAAAACTTAGAAAGATGCATCCTCATGTTGCATTATTGGTGAAAGCAGAATTAGAAAAGTTGTTGAAAGCTGGATTTATTCGAGTCATTTGCAGCATGGATCTCAAATGTGGTCCCCGTTTCTAAATCTGATAAATCTATTAGGATCTGTATGGACTTCAGAGACCTCAACAAAGCATGTCCAAAAGATGACTTCCCTCTACCAAACATTGACATGATCATAGATCTTACAGCTGGCTTTCAGATGTATTCATTAATGGATGGATTTTTGGGCTATAATCAAATCAAGATCGCCCCTGAGGATCAAGAGAAAACCGCATTCACATGCGCATGGGGCACATTTTGCTAGAATGTCATGCCATTTGGGTTAAAGAATGTCGGTGCAACATATCAGAGAGCTATGACAACAATATTCCATGACATGATGCACAAGAACATGGAGGACTATGTCGATGACACATTGGCCAAATCTAAGGAGAGAGGTACTCACATTGCTGACCTAAGAAAGATATTGGATCAAATGGAACAGTTCCAACTCAGGCTCAACCCGAAGAAATGTGCCTTTGGGGTCCAATCAGGCAAGCTCCTAGGATTTATAGTATCAGCAAAGGGAATCAAGGTAGATCCTGCAAAGGTAAAAGTTATTCTAGAGATGACACCTCCACATAATATCAGTCAAATGAGGACACTACAAGGGAGACTCCATTTTATCAGGAGATTCATGTCTCAACTTGCAGATAGAGCACAACCCTTTACTAAGCTACTACATAAAGGGGTTACATTCAAATGGGATGAACACTGTGAAGCAAACTTTAGAGAATTGAAGGGGTGCCTAGCTGCTCCACCTATTCTTATGGTGCATATTCATGGAAAACCCTTACTCCTATATATTTCAGCAACAACTACATCCCTAGGAGTATTACTGGTGCAAGAATATGAAACAAAGAAAGAACGAGCTATCTACTGCATTAGTAGAACCCTAGTCACTTATGAGCTCAATTATAGCATTATTGAAAAAGCATGCTTAGCCGTCGTCTTTGCATCACAAAAATTGAGACACTACATGCTCTCTCATACAGTGAAGCTCATTACTAAGATTGATCCTCTAAAGTATTTTTTGAGCAGAACAAGATTAACAGGACGTTTGGCAAAATGGGTCCTAATTCTAAGTGAGTTTGATATTGAATGTGTAGAACGGAGAGCTATCAAGGGACAGGTGCTTTCAGATCAATTGGCTGACTCACCACTCCAGGATGATGAACCTTTACTAATTGAATTTCCTGATGAAACAATCATGCATCTCACTAAACATCCCTAGAAGATGTACTTTGACGGTTCATTCACTCAACAAGGATCTGGAGCAGGGGTCCTCTTCATAACTCCACAAGGATACAAGATTCCCAAATCTTACAAATTGATGTTTCCATCCACCAAAAATATCTCAAAATATGAAGCATTAATCAATGGCCTCAAGCTAGCCATGGAATGGAAGATCATAGAGTTACACGTGTATGGTGACTCCCAACTAATTATCAATCAAGTCAATGGAGAGTATCAAAAAAAAGATGAAATGTTGATGCCCTACAAGCAATTAGTTGATGATCTGAAGAAATACTTTGTCTTCATCACCTCCAACAAGTACCAAGATTAGAGAACAAAGCTGCAGATGCTATGGCTACCTTGGCATCCATGTTACAGCTGGAGGAGTATCAATTTCGCTATGACTTCGTGGTGGAAGAAATATCCTATCCTACCTTTTCTAACCCTGAATACCAGATAATATGTACCTTGACTACCCCAAATCAATCTCGGTATGCCAGTATCATTGCTTACCTTTCAGATCAAACCATTCTCGCCAATCTATCTAGAAATAAGAAAAGATCCTTGATTAGGACAGCATCGCGTTACGTCCTCATAACTAACAACCTATATCGACGTAGTCTCGATGGTACACTTCTTCGGTGCTTAGAACTCGAAGAGTCTGATCTAGCATTAAAAGATGTCCATGAAGGTGTATGTGGATCACACTCGAATGGATTTTCATTAGCCAAGAAACTGCTCAGAGTAGGCTATTATTGGCCTACCATGGAGAAAGATGCTATTCAATTTTCAAAAGCATGTCTTAAATGTCAGACACATGGAAACCTTATTCATGCTCCTACTAGAGAACTTATACCTTTCATAACACATTGGCCATTTCAGCAATGGGCATTTGACTTGGTTGGACAAATATATCCCAACTCTTCAAATGGACACAAGTTTATCATTACGACCACTGAGTATTTCACAAAGTGGGTTGAAGTCGTGTTGCTAATCAAAGCCACTGGAAAACAGGTGGCTATGTTCATTCTGAACTACATTATTTGTAGATATGGGATACCCTCTTCAGTTGTAACAGACAATGGGGGCCAATTTAGAAATCAAGACATTGATGACCTCTGTGAACAGTTCCATATCACTCAACATTGTTCCTTGATCTATTACCCTCAAGGTAATGGACAGGCCGAGGCATCAAACAAGTATATTCTCAAGATTCTACACAGAACTATGAGCAAGTCTAGCAGAGACTGGCACCTACAACTGAATCCGGCACTATGGGCCTATAGAACAAGCATAAAAACACCAACTAGAGCCACGCCGTTTTCTCTAGTCTATGGCGCTGAAGTAGTATTACCTATTGAGGTTAAAATCCCATCTTTGTGGATATCTTTACAAGGACTGGTTACTGATGAGCAGTACTGCATTGATCGGGTAAATTATCTGGACCTACTAGATGAGTGCAGACAACAAGCGTTCGATCACCTCAAAGTGTATCAAGCACGTATGTTCAAAGGTTACAACAAAAAGGTCAAACCACGCAAATTTGAAGTAGGAGATCTCATCCTCAAGGAGAATCCTAAGAACCAGTCTAACATGGAGCAGAAAGGAAAGTTTGAACCTAACTGTCTAGGACCTTATGTTATCACTACTACTTTCAGGACTGGAGCTTATCAATTAGCTACACCCGAGGGAGACGTTCTTCCATATCCTATCAATACTCTACATTTGAAGTAGTTCTACACTTAATGTTCGGCTAGCAGAGCCTGTACAGCAAAAAGTTCTTGCAAAATACCAAAAACATTCAGAAAATTGATCCTAAAGAAATCTGAAAACAGTGGGAAAAGTCCTACAAAAAGGGTATCCTTGGTGAAAACCTGGTAAACATGTGCCTTGATACTACAAAAACATTCAAAAAAGCAAAAATAGCAAAAAAATTGAAAAAGAGAAAAGTGTCTTGATGAGCACCTGGTAAAACAGGCATCTTGGTAGCAAAAAGAAAGAAAAAGATCTTGCCAAGTGGTGAAAACCTAGCAATCAGGCATCACTTGTGTTATGCGCTCCATCTATCAATGCACTATTGATACTAGGCCTTCATAATTTTGCATGTGCTTATACGCTGACTTCATCTTCCTAAATGACTATCTTATCCTCGCTTGGGATTTGTCTATCTTTACGTCTTAGGAATAAGTCATTCTGCACTGGGGGCATCTTTGCTGGCATAGTCAGTTGCGGTTGCTAGGTTGCTCTAGGATGGTTGGCCTCACGGACACAATGTTTCTTGATACATGCAAAACAATGTCACTTTCCAAAACAAAGGTGTCTTTTTCAAAACATCACATATTCAGACACGACATTTACATTAATGAAGTTCCTACAAAGTCGTATTGGATCGCAAACAGGAACGCATTATCCTATCAATGCACAGACATGGAACACCCTATTGCTTGTATTACAATTTTTCTAATTGATGAATCTTTACTGTGTTTGACATATGAATGAACAAGTACTACGTAAACACAGTTTTCTATTGGTTTGATTATGATTATTTTATGTCTTGATGATGTTTTCAACTAGGGGCATCTAAGTAATTGTAAATTTTATTTGATTGATTCTCAATTAATGATTTATTATGTCTTCTTAGTTACTTAATGACGTCTGCGCAAAGACAAAGAGTCGCAAGGATTGGGGGCATAATGTTTTCTTGATTTTCTGCGTATGGTGATTGTTCCAAATGATCCTACAAATTTCACCTAACTTAGATGTTTATGTTAAGAGCTGTCACTATGGGTGGATAGCCGCATATATCTCGATCTTTGTTATGTGTAAACTACGGTGAGGTTGAAACAATTTCCTTGTTTATTTTTTGATCCAGATTCTCGTTAAGGTATATGAATCATAATGTACCCAAAGATATGAATTCTCAAGGTCATTGCGGGTCCAATATCTTGCCTTAATCAAAATCTGGTATATTAAAAGGAAAGGTGACTAATTTGTTATCCTGGCTTATATGCCTTGATGCCTAAGTATATTTCTGACATTCCAATAAAACATAGTATTCATATTATCATAATATAAGAGGGTATTAGTGATGGTTGTACTATCAGGTGGTCCATTCTGAAAAGTGCCCAATGGTGATAAAAATGTTGCAATATTTGCTAAATCAGTGACAAGTCCTAAGAGTCTGCATATAGTTGCATTTAGAGATTGCATGATGCATTTATAACAGGAATAAAAGCATAAGGAATTTTGAGCTCAAAAATGATTTCTATCTTCTTCTAAATCCAAGTTAATTACATAATCAATGAGTCTTGAAATCTTTGATCTATCGGGAACAAAATTGAACTCACATTTTCACGTAATAAACTTGGTACTCATGTGTTTATTTTTACACACACCTTCTTTTCCCACTTCTTCTACTCCATTCTTTCTCGACCTAACCACTTCCTGCAAGTGTTACGTTCCTTCAACTGAGGGATTTTATTTTTTTCCTTCAATTTCATTCCCGAGGGGGCATGATCACACTATCATCAATTAAATTTTTGCTCGAAACTGCATTAAAAATGACTTCGTTATCAAACAAACTAGGGGCATAACAGTTTCCTTGACTAAGTCAGAACTGTTGGATAGAAAGCTTTGGTTCTCTTGAGCTGGATATCTTCTGTTTCCTCATTTTAAAATATTTTTATTAAGCTCCTGGCAGCTTCTTACCGATTTTCAAACGACAACCAAGTTCAGAATTGGCATTTTTAAAAAATATTTTATTGATCTTTGGACGACTACCAAGTTCAAAATCAATTCTATCAGTTTGGTTCAATCAAGTGTGAGACTGATCTCATCAACATTTTGTTCGACAACCAAGAACGAAATTCTCAATCTTTCTGAAGTCAAAATAAAAAAACTTTATTTGAATCAATGCGCTGCTTGCACATCAATTCAAAGAGGGGCAAATGTAACCACCTGAATTTGGTCTGTTGCAACTATGGACCCTATTTTCCCTAAGTGTGATCATACCCTCGATTATGTCCAAACAACCCTGTTACTGCTTGGCATAATTCTTCAAATCAATTTAATGTCCTAGGTGATTTTTATCACAAAATTATATTAACTATTATAGCCATATGATTTAAATCAATTTAAATCAAACCAAATTCAAACATGGCTATAATATTTAATTATAAAGGAATTAAATAAATTCCTAAATCAATTATCCACTTGCAAAATAACCCATTCCCCTAGCCTATTTAATTTAATTAAAATGGCTATAGTCCCCTAACTATTAAAAAGCAATAAAAGCTTAAATAATTAATATTCTTATTTTTGAATGAATTAAATAAGTTTAATTCATTTAATTAATATTCCCCCAAACCCAACCTAACCTATCTCAACCACTTCTACCCTGGGTTCTAACCCTTCTCAACCCCTTCACCCTTGCTAATCTAATCCTAATCCTAACTCTAGCCCTAACCCACCTCCTAATATTGTCACATTCCATTAAGGAATGCTTAGCAACTCAACCCACTTGAGAAAGTCCACTTTCTCAAGCTTGACTTCCTTAAGGTCCACTTTCTCAAGCCACTCTTTTACACCCTTCTCTTGCTTCTTTAAGGCTTTCATTAATGCCTTATTAATGAAGATGCCTTAAGCCTATGTCTCCTCCATGTCTTATTAATGCGTTGGGCATTAATGGTTCTTACACCTCCATTAATGAGTCCCTTAACTCATTAATTTACCTTGTCCCCCCTCTCTCTCTCTCATTATTCTATAAATAGAAGCCATTTTTTAGAGTAAAAAAGCCTTCATCTTAGATTACAAATGCATTGTTATGATGTTGAATTAATACTAGACTAACATTTCATTTCTTAAATCATGCTTTTTCATTGTTATTACTTTCATGCTTAGAGCTAGAATGCATGTTTTCTCATCTTCTTAGCTTTTTTATAATCTAAAATCCTTCATACTAGGTCGTATATGTCACTGATTGTAGCATAAACTGAGGGATTGTATGTTACTAATCACACTCTTCCTAGTTAGAAGGCAATAGGTCGATATTAGGTGGTTTTACATGCTTGTCTAACCGTTTTTAACTAATGCAATGACTTATTGATGTGTTGTGTCTCTCTTATCAGGTACCCAAATACACACACAATTTTGAGAGAAAAGTTTCTAAGAGATGACATAGGAAACATACCTCACCATCGAATCTTCAAGAGTGTTTATCAGACGTGTGCGTTGATCACGATCGATGCCTGTTAGTTCTTGCACTTCCTTATAATTTATCATCTTTTTTCCTAGGTCTCCACTACCGCACAATCCCATGATATCTTCAATTACTTCCTTTGTTACTACATAGGGTTTATCCGACTCCATCTTTCCATCCCAAAACTGACTCAACAAAAACATAATAAATTCCTTGTCAACGAACTATGGAAATTCTCCCCATATATCCAAACCAAAGTTTCAATTTCTCTGTAACTCCTCTATAGACAAACCAACATCCAGTTATTTGATCCTTCTATGATCAAATTCCTCTAATTATGCCTTCTTGAAAATCCTTGATGTGACTGCACCAATATCACAAACAACCAATTGAAAATCCATTTTTTGTACTCGAATATTTTCCTTCAACCTCTCTAAAATTTTGGTTTTTCTTCTTTGCAACAATGCAAAATGATTTAAAAAATAACCACGATCCATCATAATTGCATTTTCCCATTGAGAATTAATTATCGCTAACACAAACTTTTCATACAATGCACATCAATCATCTAAAACAACTCTAATCTTTAATTATTTATCCAACATACCAGAGACAAGCCGATTGCAACTAATATCGCCTCAAAGTAGGGAAAGTGATCGATATAGCATGTTGATACTCCCCTTGTGCCAAAGCATTTGGCTCAATTACCATAAGAGATAAAATCAAGATCCAATACCACAAAGATCTCTTCACCAACATCTTTCTTCTTCCATACCATAGTTGTCTTCTGAGATTCACACGATACTGCAACATTATTATCATTCCCAGATTTCACCGGAGTATCAATATATTTGCAAGTATTAGCATAATGACTAGTTTAACCAGATTTGAAACAATTGATATTTCTCTAACCTGATGTTATTGACTGAACTCTAGATCTTCATTGATTAGTCTTGTGACCATAATTGTGACACACAATAATTTCCATGAAAATATTGTTCATTCCACTTTCCTTAACCATAATAGAAACTTGACTTCTGCATTGATTTGTTTTATGACCAAACTTATGACAATTAAAGCATTGAACCTTTGTTCCTTCCTCATATTACAATCAACAACCTTATGACCAAATTTCTTGCATATGAAATAATAATCGTTAGAAGATATGTACCTTTGAGCATTTGGTTGCTTGACCAGAGGCATTCTTGTAGATGTATTCAAATTCTTGACCTTGCTTGCAACCTCATACTTTGCCTCATTTTCAGCTTCCTTATCTTTGCCTTTGTTTTTTAGATCTAAACACTCACCGTTGAAACCTAAACCTTGCTTGTCCTTGTAACTTTTCTACAGGGCTAATAGTTGATCCAAAATAGTACAACTCTCACAATCCTTTGCTTCAAATCTCAGTTTCCTTAATTCCCGGTCCATATTTTCATTTTCATCTTAATTCTTCTTGATGATGTCCTTGAGATTTTCTTCAGTTATCTTCCACTCATCTATTCTTTGATTAATAGTGTTCTTCATATCCCCTTTGGTCTTCTTCAAATCTTCCATCTTCATCTTTAACTCTTCTTTGATAAACTCCTTAGTATTCTTCCTGTCACTCAAATTCTTTTGAGGATTCGCCACCTTTCCTATAGACTCCTTCAATTCTTGAATTACTTCCTTGTGTCTTTCTTTGGATTTCTGGATCTAATCCCTCAATTTTGAGATACATGCATTCACTTCCTTTAGGTTTTCTTTCAGCTCCCCATTCTCTAATTCAATGCACTCAATATCGCTCATCGTGATTTTTCAATCCTCATTAGAATAGTACTCTCCTTCCATCTATTCAAACATCCTAGATCTCACTCAAGATGCTAAGCTTTGTCTGCAAGGGACCAAGCTCTGACACCAATTGTTGAACATGTCGAACAACTAAGAGAGGGGGTGAAACAGTTATTCCAAAACACTTTCTAAAACTTTTATTGATCCAGTATACACAAACCACTCAAATAATTAGGACTAATAAAAGCATGACACCATAACACCAAATAAAAAATGGAAACTCAAACTAAGAAAAACCACAGAGAAGATAATTCTCATGAAAGTAAACATCGGTTAAGGTGAGACCGGTTAAGGTGATTTTTGAAAGAGGGCTCACTATGAGTTTCTCAATGTTGTTTGGCTCACTACTAGTCGGGCTAACTACCCTTATACAAAAGATGTTTTACAAAATGTTTCATTGACAAAATGTGAACTGATATAATTTCAATTATCTATGCATGAAACAGTTCTAGTTGATATCACAAAAATCATTGTTAGTAGAAGATCTGGTACAGGTCTTTTTCCATCATATACCAAACTTTTGCAACATAGTATGTAAATCTTCTCTCTGTACCACACCAATACTTTACTCAACTTCATTTTTCTTACACACCACAACTAGATATACTCCGAAACAAACTCTCTCTCTCTCTCTCTCTCTCTCTCTCTCTCTCTCTCTCTATATATATATATATATATATATATATATATCCNACACACTCTCTCTCTCTCTCTCTCTCTCTCTCTCTCTCTCTCTCTCTATATATATATATATATATATATATATATATCCGACAGGGTAGCTACATATGTCAGCCAAGCCACAAAACATGTCAGCCACAAAACAAAATATAGTTCATACATAAGAAGTCTTTACATCACGTAACCACAGGACCTAAATATAGTTCATACTTAAGATACTCATGCTTCATATTACATTTATCGAAAGATAAGTAAGTTTTAGAACAGTCGACACACCACAACCAAGTCCGTGGCTTGATTAACAAAACTTTTGAACCAACCAATGGATGAAACCCAATAGAATCTATCCAGAGACAAAATATAATTCTTGTACAAAAAACATTTGATGAAATGAAAGAATGTCCAAGTAGCAGGGATACCTGAAAGAGCTTTGTAACTCAGCAATCAACAAATACCAACCAAAAACTTCATTCATTTGCAATCATCGAAACACACAGATGTACCAAAGAGATGTGTTCCAATAATGGGAACAAATACACATCACCATAATCCAAAACTGCACGCACTGAGTTTGTTCTGCACAAAATTGAAAACCTGACATCTCACCGACAACCAACAAGTAACCAACTGATACAACTATGCAACCAGTATAAAGGTTCTAACATCAATAATAATAATGTCGACATCTCAATTTGTTCAAAATTATGAGTAAGATAACTTACGTGTCATCATGCCGCAATATGCCCTAAGATTTGAGTTGATATCTTGTACATTCCTAATCGGCGAGTTGGAATATTAATGATTACATGTAACTAAACTCTCATGTGTAAATATTTGAGTTTTGTTTTTGCATGAATTAGAAATTAAAATTAAGCATTCAATTGCATTACACTTTGTCTTTCACATTGAGTCAAAAAATCACAAGTTTAGCTATAGATTAGGAGTGTTTATGTTACAAAAGAGGTATAGTGTGAAAGATATACACAGAAGCATTGGGAACTTTGTTTAGGAAATTGTAATTAAAGAAGAAATTGTTCAAGAATTGCTCGAAAACAAAAGACTCCATGGGAAGTGACCCTATTCACGGAGAACCTACGGATCATACTCTGGTTCTTAGAGATCCAAACAATTTACCCTTCTTTGAGAGAGTTGGGTGGATGCATTACTTCCTCCTATTAACTGAATTCAACCATGAAATCACGAGGCTATTTACAAAAAAAAAATGTTAACAATGAGGCAATTATCAAGAGGCTTAGAGTGATGCATCTGAGGTCACATTTTCATAGGTTTTTGGTCTTCCTAGAATAGGGGAAGATTACCCATCATCACTAGATGAGAAATTAGCTAGAAGGGAATTCACAAGGTCGGGTGAAGAATTTAAGTCTACAATTCAGGGCACACAACGCTTGTCTTCTAAGACCATCATTCTCTATTATACACTTACCATATCAAGTTTATGATTTGTTTGCACCACAATAGGCTAGTCAATGTACCTAATTATCTTCATAGGATGTTGACTAGGATGGATACAGAATATAGCATAAAAGGCACTCAATGTTCTCTTTCCCATGATTGTCTAGTTGTGTTGCTGGTAAAATGTAGTCTTTCTATACAATATCCTAATGTTTCCATACAAGAATTTAAAGAGCTAGATGATTTGCCTAATAGAATCCTCGAGAATGTACCTCATGAGGAAATAATAAATGAGGAAAATGAATTGACTGGTGAGAAATTACAAAAATAATAAACCCTCAAAAATCCCAAATTGTAGAGAAAATTTATCATGAGCATATAGATTTAGAGGAGTTAATAGGAAAAAATCAAACCCCTAAGAAAATGTCGACTGCAGTCACTATGGAGCTTCTTGTAGCCTCGCAAAAATAAGGGTATGAATCCTCACCAAAACTAAAGACATCCTCACTTAAGTTTCATTTGAGAAAATGGAAGGGCTATGTTCCCTCTTCATACTCTGGAAAAAGAACCAAGAAGCAAGGGTATGAAACCTTCAAGGAAAGACCCTCTAAAGAAAATTCCTCTAAATCTAAGAAACAAGAGATAAGAGTTGGAGAGGAAGAGGCAAGAGATGAAGAACGAGGATATGAGGAACCCAAACAAAATGCAAAGAGTCCTGAGAAAGAAAAAATTGGGGAAGGTCATGTGGAGGGTAAATCTGAAGAACCCCTAGATAGGGAAAAATAAAAAGAAAAAACGAAGAAGAGTTCTACCCAGAAAACAAAAATTCTCAAGACGCGTTCACAATGCCTTAGTAAATAGAGTGAACCACCTAAGTCCTTAGGGCATATTTTCACAAATGAAGATACAAATTTTGAATGAGAACACTGGTTCAAAGAAAATAGATATTAGGAAGAACAAGTACAATAAGAAACAGGGTGAAGAATTGTATAAGGAAGAAGTGGAGCAGGAGAAACTTGAGGAATTACATAGACAAGATGAAATGGGTAATATAGATTTTGGGTGGGAACAAGACATACCAATTATGGAAGAACATGAGGTTCAACCTCCATTCAAGAGGAAAGATCCAACCTTGGACTCTATTAAACCCTTAGTTTTTCCAGCCAAACTGAAACCAATGCTTCGCAAGGAACTAGAGTACATCGTCATAGATGAAAGTGGTGACAATGAATTGCAGACAATAGTAAGGAAAATCAAAATTCTAGAGGAACAATTGGAACTGCCACAAAAAAAATAAACTTGTTGAGCACGTAAAATATTTGGAAACACAAATTAAAACATGACCAAATAAAAAGGGAGTTAGGAAAGGGAGCACTAAAAAAGAAGAGGTTGGCACTCAACCATCACCCATTCTTACAACAATAACCCTTGGTATGGCAATGTGGCAGTTATATTTGAAGTTTTCATGGCATAAGAAGCATTGGGATAAAGAAAAGGAAAAACTCCAGCTTTCTCACAACATGCAACTAGAAGAAAAAGAAGAGATAAAGAAATTAAAAGTCTCCCTAGAGCATATGACTAATCTAGCTAATTAGTTGTGTAGTTGCAGACCACTAGCAAGAGTTTTCCCACTATACTTGTAGGAAAAATTTATGTACTTTCAAATCAGTCAGCTATTAAGTAATCTTCCTACTTCATTAGTCACTCCAAGGTCCTTTTGTTTAGTAGTTGACGTTGTTGTTATTGATATTAAAAACTATGTATCGGATGGTTGTGCTACGGGTGATGTACGTAATTGATCTATCCTATGCAGTATTGTATGGTAACATATTTTGTGAATGGTTATTCTTGTTCTGGTAATGGTGGTATACCTTTTTGGTAAACCTATAATATTCAATGGGTGCAAAATGAAGATTTGATGGTTACCATTGGTTGTTGTGTTCAGAGTTTTTTTCGGGTATCCTTTCTATCTGAGCATTCATGCAGTATGTCAGAAGATTTTAGTATGTCCATTGTATTCAGTTTCAGACAGATGCTACTCAGTCCTATCCCTCAGTTGGTGCTTAATTTTGTGGTGATCAAGACAAGGTTTTGGTTGTGGTGTTCCCCTTGGCCCCAAAATATATTTATCTTTCTGCATTTTTTCTATGTAACATGCTTATCTTATGTATGACCTATCTTTGGGTCTTGTGGTAGCGTGGTATGGATTTCTCATATGTGTGACCTATCTTTTAGGTTCGACGCTAGTGTGTTGATCTTTATTGTATATCTCAAGATATTTTTATATTCAAGCCGACATGTTTCGCTAGGGCGACAGATGTTTATGGTTCAACATATATGTATTTACATAAAACACATTTTTGGATCCGAAAAGATGAGTGTGTATGCTAAAGGTAATATGATGTGAGCATGGTTATATGAATGAATACTTGGTGGCAAAGTGTGTGAGCGGAGTAAGAAGTGTGAAGGATAATAGTGAAGGCAAAGAAAAGATAGGGACATAAAGGAGTATTAAGTTTTTGCAGGAGATTGTTGAAGGCTGGCAAGATATCTCTAATCGAATTTGTTGCAAATAGTTGTTGTTGTGATATTAATTGGAACTATTTCATGCATATGTAGATGCAACATTATCAATTCACATTTTGTTTGTAAGACCTTTTGTAATCAGGCAGTTTTGTATTGGCAGTGAGCCTTATTACTTCACGGTAGTTAGCCCAATTGACAGTGAGCCTTTGTAAAGATCACATTAACCAGTGTCACCTTAACTGGTGCTATATTCATGAGAATTAGTTTCTCTGTGATTTTTCCCATCTTGGGTTTCCATGTCAATTCTTGTTTGATGGTGTTTGTCGTTTATGTAGTTTCATGTTCTTATTTGTTTTGATTATATAAATGGTTCAAGATAACTCTGGATTAATTAAGTTTGTAAAAAGAGTTTTGGAATAACTAATTCACACCACCCTCTCAGTTATTCGACCTATTCAACAATTGGTATCAGAGCTTGGTCCCTTGCAAATAGAGGTTAACTGCTTGAGGGAGATCTTGGCAGTTTGAACAAATGGCAGGAGATTACTACTATGCTATGTTCCACGACGTTTCAGGGACGAGGACGGGGGGTGATAGGGGAAGCATTTTCGGGAAGAGCCAAAAATAGGGGATGACAGTATACTAATTTTTAAAATGTGTGTATGTGCGCACGCGTGCGTGCGTGCGTGTGTGTGTGTGTGAATTTTTTAAAATATATTAATATGTTAGAGAGAGAGAGAGAGATGCCAATAATTGATTATTAACAAGACAATGCAAATAAATCACCAATTCAAGAATTACAACAGTAGTATAACAACATAAATGATAATAGAAGTAGTATAAATCTGTATAACAACATTATAACAATAGTCTCAAACATCAAAAGATTCAAAACCATGGTCTATCAATATAAATATCCAAATCAAAATGTCTCAAACATATATCCAAAAGTCTCAAACATCAAAATATAACAGGCTACAGACAACCTATGAAACTAACCCTCATCCTAGCTATCAAATATCCAAAGGCTCCGAATCATCTAAGTCACTATCTCCCTCTAGCAGAATTAGATCATCCAATTATAACATATTTTTATTTAATATAAATTTTTAACATGTGTTTATTATGATGAATATTAAAAAACTTAAACTTATATTAGATTTATAATTTTAATATTTATGATTTAATATATAAAATTTTAAACATATTTAATCACGAATTTCATTGTCGAATATTTAATCACGAATTTTATCATTCATAGGCACGAATTAGAACCTTGTGGGCCCCCTCAGTTCTTGATTTGGAAAAAAGAACTTTAAAAAAGTGTTTTTATTTATTTATAATGCCAAAAAAATCCAAATATTTTAGGGACT
Organism: Thuja plicata; assembly: GCA_018584345.1. Taxonomy (NCBI): domain Eukaryota; kingdom Viridiplantae; phylum Streptophyta; class Pinopsida; order Cupressales; family Cupressaceae; genus Thuja; species Thuja plicata. The sequence continues at coordinate 3,478,579 of MU225791.1, read as the reverse complement.
CTTTTTTTTTTGTTTCAGGGACATTTCGGGTACCCCTAGGCATTTTGGGGACAGATCGCTATCGCCAAATTTCAAGGGATGTTTCATACGATTTCCTATAGTTTTTTTGAAATTGAGGACGACTGGGGGACATTTCCTTTTCATTCTACTGTCTGCAAAACATTTTGGGGACGAAAATGAGTCTCCTAGGGATAGGAAACGTGTTTCCATGTAACATAGCTACTATGATGAAGATCTGCATATAATGTTGGATGACGTGGAAAGCACTAAATCTAAAAAATGAGGAATTGAAAGAAAGCATCAAGGAAGCTTATACTTGTATCTCCGAGCTAAGGGAGAAGATTCAGAAATTCAAGACACAAAGAGATGACCCATAAGCTAAAGGAAACAAAGGAGAATGTGGCAAATCCGAAACTACAACTGGATGATTGCAAAAATACTAAAGAATTTCTCAAGGACAACATCAAGTAGAAAATGGAAGAATAGAAGAAGACCGAAGGAGATCTTAAAGATACTATTAAATAGAAGATGGAAGAATGGAAGAAAACTAAAGAAAATCTCAAAGATATTATCAAGCAGAAGATTGATGAAAATGAGAAGTTGGATTGGGAAGTAAGGAAGCTAAGATCTGAAGCAAAAGTTTGTGAGAGTAACACAGTTTTGGATCAACTTTTATCCCTACAAAACACTTACAAGGATAAGGAAGAACTAGGTTTCACCAGTGAAAGTTCAGATCAGAAGGCCAAATGTAAAGACAAGGAAGTCAAAGTTGAAGTAAAGTCTGAGATAACGACCAAGGTCCGAAATTCAGGAACATCTACAAAAAGACCTCCACTCAACAAACCTAATGCTCAAAGGTATTTATCATTTAATGATCATTGTTTTCTAAGCAAAAATTTTGGACACAAGGTCGTCGAATGCAAGAGCATAAAAGAGAAGAATATTCAATGTTTTACATGTCACAAGTTTGGTCATAAGGCAAATCAATGCAAAATACACGTATCTAATCTATTTAAGATGAATGAGATGAACAATATCTTTCATGGTAATTTCTATATATGTCATAAGTATGGTCACACGACTAATTAGTGTAGATCCAAGGTTCAATCAGTAAGATCAGGGTAGAGGAATGTGAAATGTTTTAAATATGGTCAACTCAATCATTATGCTAACACATGCAAATCTGTTGTTGCTCTGGAAAAGTCTGGAAATGATAAGAATGTTACAGGTTCAGGGGAATCTCAGAAGATAGTCATGGTGTGGAAGAAGGAAGCTGGTGAAGAGAATTATGTGGCATTGGATCTCGGTGCTTGGTCTTCTGAAAACTGAGCCTACTGCTTTGGCTCATGGGGACTATTGAAATGCTAAATTTGTCAGTTCCCCCTCTCTGAAGTGATATCAATTGCATCCTGTGTGTCTATAGTATGGATTCGACTAATGAGGTATATTATGCTTGGTTCGGTTGATTGAAGTGCGATGTGCTATGTACGATTGATTGCATCATCAATATAAATTTGTTTTTGTGGAAAAAGTAATTATGAGGAATTAAGGTTTAAAAGGTAAAATTTCAAATCAATTGTCACTGATTGCAAAGGAGAAAATGAAAAATTTGCAGAGCTATGGAGGGTTTGAAAATCTAGGTCAAGTACAAATATGGAATCCAGTTTAATTGTTTGTAAATCTAGTAAAATTGTTCCACAAATGTTGGAAAAGAGTTGAATTGGAAGGGTTTTATCATGAGAAGATAATTCAAATGGATGTAGCGTTAAAAGTTGATGAGTTGCAGTGGGTTCATACTCTGGGTATGGGCTTATGTGGAGAATTTCCCTAGTTTTCAAAGGATTCAATTATATTCTTGATGAGTCGGTTCAAGGATGGAATTTTAATATTGGACAAACCCTATGTGGTTACAAAGAAAGTGATTGAGGTTATCACTGGTCTGTGCAACCTTCCAGGGAAGAAGATGGCAAAGTATAAGGAAGTACAGGAGCTTGCTAGCATCAACAAAGACCCCTGTGACCTACTGATTAATACTCTTGTCAATTTGGTTGTGAGGTATGTTGCATATAGCATTACATATAAATTATATTTTTGCAATCGTGAAGGTGCTACGTCTGTTGTAGTTGTATATTTGGCGCATAAGATGGTAAAGGAAAATGTGCAGTTTGATTTATGTAGTTTGCCATTGGAGAATTTGTTTGAAAATGTTGAATGTCATTAGTTGAAGGTTACGCCTTCCGGTTTGGATCTTTGGTTATGTTTTCGGTATTCTATTTTCTTGTACGTTGCCGAGTAGAGAAAATATGAAATAGAGGCTCGACATCCCTGTCAGAAAACAAATTTATAGGTACTTGAATTATTTGGAAAATAAAATGGATGCTAGAAAAGCTTATTTCTTATCTCTACAAATGAATTTGTGCTCTGGTGTGGTTGTGTCTAGTGTTGTGCTTGTTGGTTGTGATGAGGGAGGTCTCCTCTGGTAAAAGAGAATTGAAGATTGTAATTGGTGGTTCCCCTCTGGAACCTAAGAGAAGGAAGACAAGTGCAAAAGGAAAAGAGATCATTACATTATCAGAGGAAGAAGAGGAGAAGGAAAAAGATGATGTGTCTCCCTTTGAATCAAGCTTTGTTGATTCAGATGTGATTCAGACGATGTTGGAAGAAGGTGAATTGGATGGGATTTGTAAAATGTGGTGTGTCTGCTCTTTGGATAATACGGCAGAAATTGAAAATGCGTTAATGGATCATTTTCTCAGCAAAGGTACTGTTGTTTCTATTGTTCCTAATGCATTATCGGATGATCTAATGAAAATTGTTGAGGGGAATTTGTTATAGGAAAGTTCAGATGGATGTAAGTTCAAGGATGTGATTGAGATAAAATGTGCTAATGCAAAACACAAGTTATCTAAACATATTGGTGAGACAAGAGAATGCTTAAAAGAGATGTATGATATTTACCGGTATTGTCTTGGGTGGCCTACTGCTATTGATAATTTCAGCAATAAGATTGAAAGTATTGAGTCTGAGATAAATGATATCGATAAGAATTTTGATTTATTCCAAGATAAGGGTACAAAATAGAGAGTAAGAGTTGGTGAATTGCGATCTGGTTTGTTGTAAGTCCAGAGATAGGGAAGATTTGGTGAGGTCTTTCTGGTTGGTGAAGGAGATGGTTGAGGTCCAGTTAGGACATCTTTCCGAAATTCTTTCTGATGCAAAGGATTATGAACGTCTGTACCAATCTCCAAACTAGTCATCATCATTTGATATGTTGGTTCAACATGATAGCTTGTGTGCTCAGATGAGTTCTGTCGCAGATGCTTGGAAGAGGATTCTTCCATTTATAAAAGAAAGGTACAAGAAAATTTTTCTTGTGAAGACTACTATTTTAATCTAATTTGGTGAAATATGTTATTTGGCCCTTTACCATTGTTGGCAAAAAAGGGGAGAAAATGTAGAAGAAAAACTGAACTGGAAATGGAACTACTTAACTCAGGGGGAGTTTTTGGTTTTTGGATGTTTTGGACTGTGTTGGAGTTTTTTGTTTCTATTATTTTGTCATCAATGTCAAAGGGGGGATAGTTGAGATGTTGTTGGCATTATTGTCATTGATGTCAAAACCTATGTATGGAATGGTTGTACTCCGTGTGATGTACAAAATTGATCTATCCAATGCAATATTGTATGGTGCCATATTTTGTGGATGGTTATTCTTGTTCTGGTAATGGTAATGATGGTATATCTTTTTGGTACATCTATAGTATTCAGTGGGTGCATAATCATGAAGATTGGATGGTTATCTTTGGTTGTTATGTTCAAAGTTATTTCCAAGTATCCTTGCTATCTGGACATTCATGCAGTGCATTGGAATATTTTAGTATGTCAGTTGTAATCAGTTTTAGACAAATGCTACTCAGTGCTATCCCTCGATAGGTGTTGAATTTTGTGGTGATCAAGACAGGGTCTTGGTTGTGGCGTTCCCATCGGCCCCAGAATATATTTATCATTCGGTGTTTGTGTTATGTGATGTGTTTATCTTATGTATGACCTATCTTTGGGTCTTGTGGTAGCATGGTATGTATTTCCCATATGTGCAACCTATCTTTTAGGTCTGGCACTAGCATGTTAATCTTTAGTGTATATCTCAAGGTATTTTTGTATTCAAGTCGACATGTTTTGCTAGGCTAACATATGTTTATGGTTCAACAGATATGTGTTTATATAGAACACCTTTTTTAATATGAAAAAATGAGTGTGTATAATGAAGGTAATATGACGCAAGCGCGGTTATGTGAATGAATACTTAGTGGTGAAGTGTGTGAGCAGAGTAAGAAGTGCGAAGGATAATAGTGAAGGCAGAGAAAAGATAATGACAGAAAGAAGTATTCAGTTTTGCAAAAAATTGTTGAATGTTGGCAAAAGATCTCTAACTGGATTTGTTGTAGATAGTTGTTGTGATATTAATTGGAATTGTTTCATGCATATGCAGATGCAACATTATCAACTCAGATTTTGTCTGTAAGACCTTTTGTAATCAGTCATTTTTGTATCGGCAGTGAGTCTTTGTAGAAATTACCTAAACCGATGTCACCTTGATCAGTGCTATATTCATGAGAATTAGTTTCTTTGTAGTTTTTCACATCTTGGGTTTCCACGTTAATTCTGGTGTTATGGTGTTTTTCGTTTATGTACTTTCATGTTCTTATTTGTTTTGATTAAATGTCATGTTCTTATCTATTTTGAATAGATGAATGGTTTAAGATAACTCCAAATTAATTAAGTTTGTGAAAAGAGTTTTGGAACAACTGCTTCACCCCCCCTCCCACACACACACACACAACCTTAGTTATTCGGCATGTTCAACACCTTCCTCATTTGTTTTTCCAAGGCACCACAAAAAATGCAAGACCACCTGTGTGAATTCTATATGCATAATTTAGTTGTGCCATTTTTATTCTAGCCAAAACCCCCTTGTTCTATGTAGGCGATGTACAAAGAAGGGCATTGATCTCTTATCTTAAGAATGAAAAAGAGGGGAGAATTAGCAAAGACCTACAGGGAACAAGAGAAAAGTCACCCATTATATATCAATGCAGAAGCTAAGAAACCAGAACAAATTGTTTATGAATGGGTAGATATGATGTGTAAGGTCATAGTTGCAAAAACAATTAACCAATGTAGGTTACAGTGCTATAGTTGTACGAAGCAGTTGTTTGTTGAACACAGGAAAGAAATTAAGGATGCATGTTAGGAAAGGTGGTCTTAACTCACCTAGGCACTCAAGAAAAAGGAACCTCGCTCCATCTACAATTGCATAGCATTGGAATCGTGAGCAAACAAGTAAATACGTGCAACAGTGGACACCAAAAGCAGTTGACTCCCATTGAATTTTTAGCTACCAGTCCTGCTTTACCCAGTCCCACCTTGGTTAGGTGGACAACTTGTGGATATTGCTAAAGATTGTGAAAGGTGGGAGAAAATTAGAGGCATAAAAGGTATTTATATGACAGAGGGTATAGGTGTCACCTAGGTTGTAGATCATAGGCTTGATGTTCTATATTATAACAGTAGGCCTGCTTGAGGACAAGGAGTTCAAGTTGGGGAGTATGATAAGTCCATTACTAGTGTCTTTTTGGGGGTGTTTTTGACTTAGTTTATTAGTACTTTATCATAATTTTCCAAGACTTGGCTATAATTGAACATATTATGATGGATCTATTATGGTTATTATATGCATAATATGATGATACATTATAGTTGTAACTCTGTGTAAAGTAGTGATTAATTTTAGTTTATGTGATATTTTGGGATATTTGATGTGTTTTTATATCTCCTTTTGTCTGAGCTAACTTGCAGTCGCAGAGCATAAAAAGTTGAGCTTCAGGAGATGGACATATTACCACTACGATGGAGGACAAAGTCAAAGCCATGATCAATGAACTTTTATGAAGCACGACACTCTTGAGCCGCTATTTCCACACAATGTTTGAGCCAAGACTTTGCAACTGGTGGTGACTATTTAATGAGAAAAAATCGTGTACCTATACAACCGCATGTCCCATGATGCATGACCAAATCTCATCTAGTGTTCGATGTTTATAGCTTTGTTTTAATAGTTTTTGTTTTAGAACTATCTCTTTCTATGGAATTACATGTGTAAATAAAGCTTTAAAAGCTTTAGTTATTATTGTTATGAGATTTCTCTTATAAAAAGAGGGAGTTCCTATGAGTGATAGTTAGTTGAACAGAGAATATAGTGATAGACCTTGTGCTAGATTTCAGTTAGGGTCCTAGTTTACTATTATTGTACTTCTTGTTATGATGAATAAAAGTGGATGGTGACTTTCAATTAATAAAGCATTGTGTTGATCTGAGACCTCAAACAAAGGCCACTTGAGATGATGTAACTCTTTGTTAGATTGGAGTAGTTCGTTGTATTTCATTTATAATCGCATAATTGTTCAATTAGCATAGTTTATTTTCATTAATTTTATTTTTAATGCAACACATGGTTAAGTTAGCAATTGTTAATTAGTTCATTGCATGGTTAGCATAGTGCATAACTAGTTTAAGTTAAGATTCTGGTAATAGTTTATCTGTTTAGTAGCTTCTTTTGGTTAAGTTGTATAAACTAATTTTGTTACACATAGCCACGATGTCTTACCTGCAGCCAAAGTTGTGTGAATCAAAACTAGTGTAGAATGCTTTTGATGTACTTGTTTTTCATTTCAATTATGTGTTTTGGTAGATGCTAGATTGACTTTTCTATGCATATAGTGTAGGTGTCATCCAATAAAACACCTCACTAGCCGATAATTAAATGAGCTTCTATTAGGATGAGAGGTTACTGAATAGAAGATTAGTTGCTTCATTAGGAGTGTATTGAGTTATCTACACTTACTAATCATCCTTAATAGAAACTAGTCTTTCAAACTTCAAGACCCTAATGATTAGCTCATATACAGATATACAATAATAATTTTCCATTGTTATGGATTCTTGTGGTGTTGAATAATCCAATCCCCTTGTCTCTTTGTATGTTTTGATGTTTTGATTAAGAGGAAAATAGGATTTGAAAGGTCTTGAAACCTTTTACAAAAGACCGAGAAGATTAAACATTAGGCTTTAGCAAGAAAACATATGAAATCCAAAAAGGACAGACAAAGGGACAACAAAACAGAGTGGGACATAGCAAAAGGACAACTGGACAGGAGCAAAGGCCAGCAGTCAAGAAACAGAGCAACAAAAAGAATCGTGAACTAGAGAAGGCAGAGTCATCGAATACTATTGAGAAGGTTCGCCGCTTCAGAAGCCAAAAGGTCCATATTGGTGGCGGAGGTCTTGAGGTTGTCAATGTCATTACCAACTCTCTTGGGGATAGTGCCAAGATGATTGACCATGTTTTGACCCAACTCATTATCATACTCATTGCCCTTCTCCCAACAATTGATAAGGATATTGACTTGATCAGCCGAGGCCTAGAGGATCTTACAGCTTTGTTCCCCGATCAATCTGAGAGAAGCCTCAATGGCCGAGATTTTATGATCCATAACTGCCATTCTAGCATCCATGGACTCCATAGCCATGTCACAGTTGGAAAGTTTGTCATTTACTGAGGCAAATTTGGAATCAAAAGCATTAACAATCCCATCCGCTTTATTCATGGGCTCAGTAAGATCATTCAGGAACTCCGGGAAAGGTTTATCACCCAACCCCAAAGACTCCATAATTTTGATTCTAGCAACCATCCTTGTGTTATAATCTTTCAGGCTAGTCAGTTCCGTGAAAATCCAGTTAAGGGCTTCCATAGCTTGACCCAAACTACTTTTGTCTTTTTCAGAAGAGTTATCCTTCCAATAATTTGGATTCTAATGCTCACCTTTACTAGAGGAGTTGTCTTTAGGAGAGGAACCAAGGCCACAATTCTAGAAATCTTTGCAATGCCCAAGAGCAGGGTTACCAAAAAAGGTTTGTATGTGTTGATGCTGTGGCTATCATGTGCTATTTGTTGTAGGGTCGCATTCTAAGGAAACATCTCGCTTTGTTGACATGCTACAACATCTCTTTTCTCCTAGGAATGAATCGTGTTCCCCTATGTGCAACACGTTCCATTCTAAGGGAAGGCTATTATATATGCACCATTTGCAATCCTAAAATTTAAAAGATTTATCTTTTTAAAAAAAATTATCTAGCCTTTGTAGGGGCCAATCCTTTATCTTGTTTTATCTACCTTCGTGGGGGCCAAACCATTATCCAAATCGTTTTCCCTATCGTATGGCTATCTAGCATAACATCACTTGCTACCCATACCGATGTAATCTCAATAATCCCTATCTCACGATCTGTACCTGATTGCCATTAAGTTTTATCTTTTGAATTGAATTTAAAAAAAATCATCTAACATGTTTGTTTGCAACTCACGAAGGTTAGGGTCTTTTCCCTACGGGTAACTCTTTGTGGATAGAAGATTCTACTTCCCCTTTGTATCTCGGTATAATATCTCTAACTCGTTTTCTCTACTTTAGCTTGCATCTGACTGATGATATGTTCGCTAAAGTGGGTGCAAAACGTAACATCATAAATTGCACCCCATGCAATTCCACGTTGCATGGCACCTCTGCAGTGGCTGAATCAAATCTCCACCCAAGCCTTCACTTCACCCTGCTTGCCTAGTCATCTCTTTTTGTTTGAATTCTCGACCATATGGATTTTTTTTATTTAGGATACATGCACACCACAGATATGTCCATGTGGTGCACTTGAGTTGCAAATCTGCAAATCAAAGGTGGTTGTAGGAGCATTTCACTTGTTGTCCCTAGCAGTGTAATGCCTCCTTTGGCAAGTCATTAATTTCTGGAATCTATTGCAAAACCTCCATTTTGCCTCCATTTTTGGCCTTCTTGGTCATTCGAATGGTTTCTTGAGCCATCTCTACAACTTCCACCATTTTGGATAGCTTTTACAACTCTTTGGTCAACTCGCATCACTGCTCCACCACTTTTGTTGCACAACTTATACTCACCTTTATCCCAACAAGTTTTAGCTTGCTCAGTTTCAAAGGGGAGTTACCTTTTGCCTTGTTCTCACTCTTTTCAATTTGAATAAGCATATCATGGTATCTTTATCTTTTGTTCTTGTATTCATTATCATTTATTGGATTCTCAATCATATCTTTCTTGGTTGTCTGTAGAGATGGAAACACCAATACAGGGGTCTAACTTCAGCAAACCTCTAAAACAAATAGCCACAACATTTTCCTTATCATTGTGTGTGTAGGTTTGAGGAGTGGATCAAAGCAACATATTGAGTGTCTACGAAAGGGCTATAAGATCTCCTTTCCCATGTCTCGTCTTTAGATAGTTGCTTTTCACTATACTTGTAATCATTGTTAGTCGCATGTAGTTTAGTTTACTCTCTGTTTATTTATTTTATCGCCTTGTACCTTTTTGGAAGAATCATCTGTACCTTGCTTGTACAAGAGTCCTTTATCCGCGATGTAGTCCTTGAATCATGCAGGCATCCTAAACAAAGAGTTGCAAAGCCTACTAGTTAGTCTTGCTTGTTTGCTCTTTCAGTTTCTATAGTATAAATATTTTTCATCATTTCATATCATTGAGTTATCTTAGCATTTGTTAGTATTGCATTATAGTTGGCCTAATTTCTCTTCAACTTAATTAAACATCCCTAGCTCATTAGAACACTAGTATAAGTGAGGTAGTGTTGGGTTGTTCATCTCTTGAGGTTCCATCAATCTCAAGGGTGGTGAATTCCCTTCTCCGCAAGTAGTTAGTTTTAATCAAGATTTAATATTATTTTAAAACTTCATGGAGTTCTCATTGGGCCCTTAAGAGGTTGACAAAGTTGAAGAAGGGGGAAGCCAATGTGCTAATAGTTTAAGATAGTTTTGTAATAAGCTCAAGAGCCTGATGAAGTTCTCGATTTTGCCTACAATAAGGATAATTTCTCAAATGCCTATATCCATGTACTCTTGCACGACTTGGAACGAGTTATAGGGACCTTCATTTTCATTATTGAATGGATGGAAAAAACAATTTAAGTACATAGAAGAATACACTTCCAAGCAGCTAGGGTTTCAACTCCATTAAAACTCAAAAACTTTTTTTATATTTTGACAATATGTGTTCATCCCAAGTTTGTAATCACTCAGTGTAAGTTGGGTCCTGCATGCAAGCACATAGAACCAAATTGATGACAAAGCATGATGTGAAAGTATGGGCACAGCTACAATTGTTGCGATTGTGAATGTTGAGATTTTTAGCTAGTTTCAACATTTTCCACTGTCATGATTTGTAATGGGGTGTAAGAGGACCTTCATTTTTATTATTGAAGTGATGGAAAAAATAATTTGGAGAAGAACAAATAATACACTTACAAGAAGCTAGGGTTTCAACTCCAGTAAACATTTTTTGTATTATGATAATCTAGGTTCATCCCAAATTTGTAATGAACTCGTTGAAATCTCTAAAGAACAATTTTTAAGTACATAAACGACCTTGATTGAATATCTTTGTCGGCCTTTTTGTTTGTTTCTAGATGTATATGTGATTAGTCAACCAATCAAATGATTTAAAATCCCTACAAAGCTTTTGCATGGCCCATCTATTGAGTTCTAAACAGACTCATTTTATGTTATGTAAATTCTATTATTTCTTTGAATGGATGTGTGAACCCAATTTACTTATGTATTCTAAGTGGTGTAGTCTTCAATGAAACCTTTAATAAGGTGTCACACCAAGATCTCAATGCATCACAATCAATAATAAGGTAGTCTTCCATGTATGAGCCCATAACAATAGAAGTTGTTTATCTACATTTTGCACTTCACACGTTAAGTCATTTTCTATTATATAAAGGTGCATAGCTTTGCATTTTTAAACCAATACAATAGGCATGTTGTGACAACAAGAATAGGGGTACATAGTGCAAGGGGTGTGGTTTATGGCTAAATAATTGTTCAACCCTTGTAATATCATAAAACTCAACACCTTAGGGAAACCCCCCTTGGCATTATAGAACCTAAAATGAATGAAGTCTTACCCACCCAAACAATTGGTCCTCAATTGCCCAACCTAGATATAAGTTTTATAATATTCTTCCTAAGCTCGACACCCGACAATTAGGAAAATATCCAACCTTGGGGATTTGGAAATTTACAACTCGGATAAAAAATGGGCCCAATTGTTTCACATGGCCCACAAAACATTTTATTAGTGTACCATTCAACCCAATCACAATAATCTCTCATATGATATTATGATAAGGTTTTCAATTGAAAAGTAGTATCTCGTGAAAAACCTTAGAAGCAAATGTACAATACCTGTTTAAGAGCTCCAATCATTAGATCAATAAATGTGTATGATATTGTAACAGCCATTGTAAAGATACAATGACCAAATAGCAAGATGGCCACTCTCAAGATAATAAACACTCATTAAATGTAAGGAATTTAAAAATCTTGCATTGATCGTGAATCCATGTTTTGGCAAATACAAATAAAAGTAGCCACCACAACATTCACTTACACCATCGTAAGAAAATTGATTTAAATTGATAAAACTAAAATAAATATTTAGTTTTTAATCTTCAAAGTTGCCTTAGGATGATGAATATGTTAACTTGGGTCTAACTCTTTTAACAAGGCCAAACATGGGCAACAACGGACCTTACTTAAGTATAATTTTAAAACCATTAACAAATATTATTAAGTTTATTGATTATTTAATACAATTTACGACACACCTTTCAAGTCAAGGATCATTAGCTCATCAAAGAACTTGGTGGCAAATTTACATGCACCTTATAGGGCCATTGGTAAAAGCTCCTAAATTCACAACGAGGGCATCAATAGATGTTTGTAGAATAGCTGCTATTACAAGGAATGATGTAGCACCCAATGGGCAGAGAGGATGACCACTCTCGACACTTAAACTCTAGTATTTGCATGGGATGAAAACAATCATGCATTCATTGAGAATTTGTATTGTGACATGTGCAAAGGCAAGCACCTAAGAAATAAAGCCTTAAAATAGCCCACAGACACTTTCTGTCATCCTAATTTTTTTTCTAAATTGGATCTTCAGTCTTCAAAACTTTATTAAAAAAGATTGTAGCTCAATCGGTTGGACACAATAGGTGAGGATAATGACATGAGATATAGAAAGTCATCCACCAAGATTCAAACTCCTGAGTGAATTTGATGGTTGAGATCGTTGTAACCTGCTATATAAACTGACATGTGATGGTATTTGGTATTCTTGCTCAACTCCAGGTAAACTAGAGTTAGCTAAAATCCAATGCAAGAACATCTCTAAATAATTTGATTGGAACTGTCATTGTTAAGCGTGAAATTGTTGGTTGCTTTTCTTTAGTCCTCTTCATCACATTTGCAAGATTGCAACTTGTTCTCAAATTATTTTTCCAATATAATTGGGCAGATTTTTAAGTGAGACACTTAAAGAACATAATTTCAATTCCTCTTGATTGTGATGCTTCTTCAATCCAGAACAACAAAATTGATCAGGGAGATCTCCCCATTGTAGTCATGACATAAACCGTAAGCTCCTGGGAAAACATGAACCAGCGGAATCTGATGTGTTGTTTCAGCTTCCTTATCTTTGTGCTTTCTGGGTTTCTAAAAAGTTTTTCCCTTCCGTGGTCATTGAAAAATTAATGTATGAATAATTTTTTTAAATTGCAAACTTACAGGATTGTACAAAAACATATTTTTTTCATTTATGAAGCTTAAAGTGCAGGTTGCATTTATTTAGAACAAATTAACAAAGGAGATGTGGATCACTCCTTCCACAGCCTTCTAAAATGGGAAGCATCCATTAAATCAATCTCACTGTCTATTTATGTTCTCAAAGCTTGACGGACTTCATATCAAGGTCTTTCAAGCATTTATGTACATCAGTTTTAGAAACATCGCTGAAGGTTGAGAAAAAGTTCTGATCTCCTGTATTGGTTAATTGGACTTCTATATAACTTTAAAGCATCCATAACTATCGGACTAAGCCAGTTACTAGCTAACCTTTGAAACAAAACAAAGAAATAGAGATTGAATTCCTGTGAAAGAAGCAGTTATTGTTGTATTGTTTGCAGCCAAGAAGTCAATTATACACTTTAATGGTGTTCAAGAGACGTTCATGCAAAGCACACCAGAAAAATTGATGAGCAAGCAGGTTAAACAGCAAAAAAGTTTGATGTAAAGATTACCATCAAGATCTCATATTTTATGGCATGAACAGATTATCTTTATTCTAAGCCTCTAAAAAAATATGCAACCTGCTCAACAATGTCAGAATTTTTCACAGTGAAAGCTATGAGTACTTGACCTTAAACTTCCTTGTCAGAGGACAGGCGCCAATACCCAGCCAATGCACTGCCAAATATTGAGTGGCAGACACTGGAGACAGCACATGGCACTGCTGTCAAAGGATTGCTAAAATGCTGGCCCGCAAGGACCACTCCTAGAACAGAATTCTGTAGAATCGCACATACGGAATGTTACTATTATAGTTGGAAAATGGATGCATTGAACAGCAACATATTAGTGAACACATACTTTAAAATGACACTAAGAAAAACTCATGCATACATAAACTATCAAAACACTTGCTAGAAACATGCCTGCATGCCAACTTCTATAGAGATGGTCCTCGACGTCGAATTATTGAAGCCAAGAACCTTAGAAAGTATAAAACCAAAGAAGAATCCAGCCATATGAAGAGCACCTACTGCTACAACAACTTGTCCACCAGACGACAGAATAGCAGAGGAATTCTGTGCTATTGCACTAGCACAGAGTGCTGAGACAGCAAGAATTGCTACAAGAGGTGTAAATGGAGAAAGTTTGCTCACTACATTTGGAATATATTGATTCATAATGGCTCCAGCTATGACTGGTAGAAGAACCACCTATTCAATTAGAGGTGAAATACATAAAACTACTCAGTCAATATAATCTACTGATTCAAAAAAAAAGAAGCAAAAAACAAGCACCATGTAAAAAAAATTTACCTGCAGCGTTGAGGCAAGCAGACCGCCTGCATCAACTGCAACATACTGTCCTGCAAGTTTTGCCGTTAACATGGGTGTCATTATCTGCCAGCCAATTGTTTATGAGCCAGATAAGTAAGACACTACCTTGATCGAAAACCCAAAATCCAATTCAATAATTGTTTATGAGCCAACTGTTTATGTGCGTATAACAAAGATTCAAAAAATACGAAAAGGATACCACAGCTAAGAAGGTGCTAGCAGCCGTCATAAGAACAGAAAGTGCCACATTTCCCCTGCACAGCAGTCCAACAGCTGAATGCTAGATGTTCTTATTTTAACTTGCAAGAGTCTGCATCTGCAATGGCATGCATTAAATGAAAATAAGAAAAGTAATCAAGAGAAATACACACCGTGCTAAATAAGTGACCACATTACTTGCAGTCCCTGCAAAAAATTACTCTTCAGTTTGTTTTTTCCATAGAAAACTGCTAACACAGATTAAGCTGTCAATGTTATAGAAACAAACCAAAACATGAAACATGTTTTGACCCAAAGTTACTTGAGATTTTAGAAAAAACGTAGGGAAACTATAATCGGCAGCAATTGATAGAATACAATTTGATTCAGGAACAATGTTAGAACAATAAACTACCTCCAGGACAGCAAGCAACCAATACTAATCCCGCTGCATAATGGGAAGGTAGGCCTAATAGTTTACTTACAAGAGCTCCTGAAATTGGCATGACCTACAAGCAGGAGCATGCATATTAGAAAATCCTACCCTCTACACAACCATTCAATAGCATAAAAGAAACCAATTCTAGATCGTATTTTAGGTATGGTAAGTACTAAGAACAACAGAATATCAATAAAGAACAGTCCAACGGCTGTAACACTAAGCATTAAGACTTTGGACCTATGTCGTGAAGGACAATTCTATCATAGTATATCAATAGAATATCTTCACAGTAACAATTCTCTTACAACGTGACATGTCAAAATAACAGTGAGAAAAATAACCGCTACATAGGAGTTGCTAAGAAACTGCTTTGTTTAGTACTTGTGTTCACTATCTGTGATTATTCCATTAACATTCAAGGACAATGGCTTTCCTTGGTATCGCTTAAGTATAACGTGGAAAAGGGATATGCCGCACCCACACAACAGAGAACCTATGCAATAATAAAACAAATAGTTAAGATGCAGACTCTTGTGAAAATATAGTAGCAAATTATTAATCTACTATATAGAGAACTACATATGGTCTAATCTCAATACGTGCCATAACAGAGAATAAAGTTCATGTCGGAGAACATGCATCTGGAAAGAGGGCTTTGGTTTTCCTTCAAAATTCAAGTTAATGAAAGGAAAATTTTAGAATTAGCCTACAATGATGCCAAGATGGTTCTTCTTTGAAAGAGCTACTCCTGTTAGAATAAATCAAAAATCAAACGGTAAATAGTATTAGATGGAAACCTTAACAGAGAAAACAATCACAAATCAACAAAGGTTTTCTAGCTTATAGACTACTTTTAGTTTTCACAGCTTCTAAATTGTCCAAAACACAAAATTGTTTCCAGCAACAGCAAATATTTGGAAATGCCAACTTTCAAAGTTCAAGAAGTATAGAAAGACACCATGAGCTACTTCTGTTAGAATAAACCAAAAATCAAACGGTAAAAAGTATTAGATGGAAACCTTAACAGACAGAAAACAATCACAAATCAACAATCAAGGTATTCTAGCTTATAGACTACTTTTAGTTTTCACAGCTTCTAAATTGTCCAAAACAAAAAAAATGTTTCCAGCAACAGCAAATATTTGGAAATGCCAACTTTCAAAGTTCAAGAAGAATAGAAAGACACCATGCATCCATGATGTGGAAGGAAAGTAAGGAAATGAGTTTCAGGAATGGACAAAGGATCACAAAAATCCCTGAACAGTTCAGGCATTGCAAAGCAAATAGGCCAAATAGCTCCATCTGGCAGAATATTGTTATAAGGCTTCATACCATATCACATGGCATGTGATTCAGGAATATCATGTACAACCAGCGAGCAGCCCCATTTACTTTCACGATTTTACAATTTAAAAAAACTGCCACCTGTTCTAGAGCTGTTTAACCGGCCAGCAAACCACATTTTAATTTGAGGCATGCTTGTTACTTAGCCATCTTGAGAAAACACCACGCATATAGATGTAATTAATATTTGGATACTGAATACATATAATTACACTTGGTTATATACAAAACTAAGATTTGCATTGACTTATATATGTGAAACAGACTTTAAATTCAAGCATTTAAATTATATAAAAAAAATGATGTTCTAGTCTATCTATCAGATATGTTGCCCTTTTTTATTTAATAGTTAGATTCGAAGCGCAGTTTGATTTTCATTAAATCTATGGAACATTTTATAATCATGACATTGTCACTGATGATAAAATACTCAACTGTATACTGCAGCACAACTCCTGCCAATAATTCCTTGGGCATCGCCAACGCACCTTGTAAATCTTTCAAGGAAAGTGTCATGCCCATTCCTGCGTGCAGAGAAAAAGCCTTGCCACCTTTTTATTGTCATTTTGACAAACCATAATAGTTGCTAAGCCCATGAAAGATATGTATAATCTAGGAAATGGAAATGAAAAGACACAATATGCTTAAATAAATTCATAAATAAGGTCTGCATGGATGCCGTACAACAAAAACCTTTATTGTAGTGCAGTTGCTGCATTGACAGCGACTCAAACTTCACAGGCGCACAAATTACAGAGATGCGTACCAACTCCACTAAATCATAGGGCAAGACCATGATCATTCGAAACTGTGCAATTGATTCCTCAGAAAGAATCATCATAGCATTTTATATCATTGCTTTGATTGTCAACTCACTGAGGAAGCATAATTCAAATCTCAAACTACTTGGCAGTAATAAGATGATATACAAAATCAGTGAAGTACATCTACATCTCTAAAATCAACACAGCAGAAACATTCTCCATTTGCATGTTTGCCCATTAGATGGCTAAACTTTGGCAACAACACCAATTCCAGGATCAATCTAAATGATCTTATGAAGGTGAGGAATTGGCATTTGATGGGAAGAAGCTTCCCAAGGACCGGCAAAACAAAGGCTGCATCCCGTATATCCTAAAGGGAGGAAGAACTGTGATATAGTGGGTCAAAGCAACACAGCCATGCTATACTCTATGTATTGACCAGTTAACTGAGATAAGAGAGAAGCTCAACAATATACAGGATGAGAATATACTGAAATGATGTGATATTATGATTGAGTTGTGAATCTCTCAATTTCTCTGTGTTGCAAGGCAAGCAAAGACTTGAAGATGGTCAGGAACTCAAAGGAATCAAGAGCGGGAAGATTAAGCTGCACTAACACATGGAGATGCCAGCTGAACATACAGTGACCTGTTGTCCTTATAAAGATGACCAAGTGCTAAAGAATATAATTGTAACCATAATACCAAAAACATTTTAAAGATAGAGAAATTGGTAACTTTCTAAAAATAAACACGCTGCACAGGGAGAAACCTAAAAGTTACATTTACCTTTTAAATATTTTCCTATTTTACCAAATCAGCAAAAAAACTAGACATTTCTGATTATGATTCATTTTGGAATAAAAAAAGGGGTTCAATTGGCATATGGATTTGTTCAGGGCACATACTTTTTCACCCGAGACTTGTTTGGAATCATGCCTGCACGTACTCAAGCAATTCAGCTGCATCAAGGTGATTCCAAGATAATTCTAGGGCAATTGTTGAAAAAACAATTTAAGACTTTTTTTCCATAATACACGACACTTGCTGCAAATATACTCGCATTCCCTTTTGATGGTGTTTATTGGCGTCTGTGTATAGATTGGCAGGGGCTTCTGCTAGCTAAAAGAAACTCCCATAATACACAGTAAGTGCGACTGGACACATTGAAAATGCCAAGTTGTTTAGTCTTACACAGCAGCAGTTTTAACATTTTCCTCTTCCTGAAAGGTATTCACTATAGGAGCTCAAATAACCAAACAATGCAAGCTGTAGATTCAGTCCCGGATGGGCTTGGTGTGTGTTCCTAAAAGCTTGGAGTGCATGTAAACCATTTGTCCCATACAAAAGTTATTTGAGCCACTTTGTCTTTGTAAGTTTATTTAGGTAATTATTTTTAATTATTTGAGATTGGTTAAGCTAATGGGTTGCACAATTCATAGGGTTCTTTATTTATTTATTTTTTTATAGATATACAAATTTGGAAGCAAGTCTTTGTTTTTGTATTTTTGTTCCATCCTTATCTTCTTTGATTTTAAAAACTAAGACTATATATGTGTAACTCTTTCCTTCCTTTTGTCGTAAATAATAATCAGAGTAACGAAGAGAGCATTTTGTGAGCAATATCATTCTACAAATTTAAATAGTTTAATATTTATTAAGCTAATTTAATTATATTTCTAATTCTATGCACTAGATTCTGGATTATATGTTTGACTTTAAATCCTAACACATGTTTTAACTTCTTATTAATATTTATAATTTATAAACTATTATTAATATTTTTACACAAAACAGATTTTAATTTTAAATTGATTTAAATTTCAATATTTTAAAATTAAAATTTAACATATAATGTTGTAGATTTATATTATAGAAATAACATTTTTTTATTGCTGATAAAATTGTTCGAAAGTTTAGCTCACCAAACTCAAACTCGAACACGAAACACGAAACACATATTGATATCAAATTAATTTTATATATATTTAGTTTTGTTAAGCATATGCATAATATTAAATATCAAAAATTCAATTCCTTTCTTAAGCTGCAGATATGTATAAATTTCTATATGTTTTTCTTATATATATAGAATGACATACTACTCATGTACTTATACCCATCACCAATTCCAATTCAGTGAACTAGGCATTTTCATCAGAACCGTCCAAATAAGCAGAATTATGGAATACATACCTAAATGGCCATAGATGGACAGTATAGTCCAATTCCATAACTCATTGTAACAAACACAACCATTTAAATGCGGTCCCGTGGAGAGGGCTATGCCCAATGATCATTTGTTAACATGTATATCCTACCACGAGAGGATGTAGAATCTACCCCAAAAGATAGAGCATTGAGCAGGTACAAAATATTGGAAAACTGAAAGTTTCCTTAGCCTGATTAAGATGTTTGTGGCCAAACACTAATGTATGTCTGGTTATTTGTATTTTTTAACATTTTCTTTTCAGCATAATTCTCTGTAAAAGCATTTCATTTCTTAGCCACAAATTATAAAGAAAATCGACGAAGTGCATGTGACCAATATTAACACAAAATATAAGTGACCTCTCTCTGCAGAATCCACCAAGAAAAAAAATGTCAAAACCCTTACATAAAACCACAATGTTAAGGTTATATCTACTTGTTTAGAAATCCTCAAATGCAAGGAAAAGGTTATGACTATCAAGTATCACAGATAATGCAGTCAAAAGTAGCCATGTTTACAGCATCACAAGCCCCTAAACAATCAGCTCATCTTCACTACCTATGTAACTAGCAAGGATGGGAACTCTCTACCTCGACCCTTTGAGTTCCCATCAGACTTAATTTTCTACCTCAATTCAACTGATTTACCAAGTCATACAGAAACTTGCAGAGTCCCCTAGTTTAATGATATTTGTAAAGACAAGAAAATCTCGGATGTGCCAATTAAAAAATATTCTTAAAAATTTTCAAAATACATTGAAGAAAAAGAAAAAGAAAAACTTAAAAAGTGCTCTAGTAAATTCATCATTCCAATTTCCAACCATGCTATGGCAACAAGGATCCTGGTTCAGGAGCACAAACCAAAAAAAGGTATTTGTCATATTTTATTTTCACAAGTTCTAGAAGCATAGCTTATCTTATCTTATCATCACTTCTAGAAGCATAGCTTATCTTATCTTATCATCACTTCTAGAAGCATAGCCATGAAAACTGATGTTGTCTTGTCCTTGCAAGTTCTAGAAGTATATTGGATCTTAAGTTTTAACTTATACTCTCAAGTTCAAGAAGTTTCCAAGAAGTGGAGGGTTGTAAAAACAGAGCCTGAATAAAGATGACCAGGAACACCATTTTAACAGCTGCTTCTGCCCGCAATCAAAGGGCTGGCTTTTTGTGTCTGGAACAGGGATCATTCAGATTGGCTCAAAATTGATCAGCAGAAGAATAAATTGACTGCATATTGATCAGCAGAAGTGTTGGTCCGAGTGACCAAGTTTAAGACATAATTTGTGATGTCAGCAGAAGTGTTGGTCTGAGTGACCAAGTTTAAGACATAATTTGTGATGTCAGCAGAAGTGTTTGAGTATTGTTGTGAACCCAAGTTGCTGGGATCTGCTTTTTGCAGTTCTATTATTTGGAGTTCATCGTGACTGTCTGCCACTGCCTGTGCCAGTGTATTAAGGTTGAAACTGCCTTGTGGTGAGGCTGGATTTCATTGGCTCTGTATTTGAAATCTTAGGTTCTAATGAACGTTGTGTTCATTTCTCATTGAATTGTTTGTTTCAAATGCTTCTGTTGGGTAAATTTGATCTGCGATACTCAGAGTTTGTTGGGTTTTTAAGATTGGCCCACTCCAGCTACTGCGCCAGATCCACTCTAAAAAAGTTTGTTCCGTCACTTTGAGCGGCCATTGATGTTACTTTTGTTTTTCAACGTATAGAATTTACAATCGGATTTACAAAATATGCAACTGTTAATTATAATTTGCAGAAGTAAATGAAAATAATTGCAGAAAAGGAACAGAAATTAAAAGATTAAAAATAACACAGAACAAGAACACGATATTTATAGTGGTTCACCCAAAGATGGCTACATCCACTTTCAGGGATTATCTCTTTTTATTGATTCTCAATTCTCCATTGAATTAGATATTCAACCAGCAGCTGTATTTATAAAACAGTCTCAACTCCAATAATTAGAAAAATCCATCAGAAGAGGCAACTTCTAAAGCCAGTTGCAAAAGAAATCCTTGAGAAAAACTTGCTAATATGGGCTTCACCGAACTCCAATACTTGAGTATTGTTGTGATCCTAAGTTGCTGGGATCTGCTTTTTGCAGTTCTATTATTTGAAGTTCATCGTGACTGTCTGCCACTGCCTGTGCCAGTGTATTAAGGTTGAAACTGCCTTGTGGTGAGGCTGGATTTCATTGGCTCTGTATTTGAAATCTTAGGTTCTAATGAATGTTGTGTTCATTTCTCATTGAATTGTTTGTTTCAAATGCTTCTGTTGGGTAAATTTGATCTGTGATACTCGGAGTTTGTTGGGTTTTTTAGATTGGCCCACTCCAGCTACTGCGCCAGATCCACTCTAAAAAAGTTTGTTCCATCACTTTGAGCGGCCATTGACGTTACTTTTGTTTTTCAACGAATAGAATTTACACTCGGATTCACAAAATATGCTGGAACTGTTGATTATAATTTGCAAAAGCAAATGAAAATAATTGCAGAAAAGGAACATAAATTAATAGATTAACTAAGTTGCCGGTTCGGATTCCAGTACGGATGCGGGTTCGAAATTCGTCCAATTTTTTTTGGGTTGGGTTCGGATTCGTTTTGGGTTCATCCTTACAAGAATATATATATATATTTTAAAATATATATATATATATATATATATATACATATATATGCAGCCGCAAATAAGTTCATACACGACTATGCTAATATTAAAGCAACGTAGCAAAATACACCACCACATATATTAACTTTTTAGTCCAAATGACATAACAAAATGCCAAAATACACCACCATATCAATGTTTCGGTTCAACATATCCAGTACAACATGTTCAACTAACTTATTATATTATAGTAGATTCAATTTAATGTTAACTATACATATATATTAATGCATAATTTTAATTTATTTTAATTAAAGACTATATGGAATAAATTAATTTGACAACTTCGTTTAACACATTATTATAAAGACAACAAAAACACACTAGTTAATTTTATAATTAAACACACTAAACTTAGCTATAACAATCTAGGCAATACGACCAATTACATTCTACATGCCGATTTACATATTGAAAATCTTCAAATCCGCCCACAACTCAAAACTAAAAGCCAAGAAAAATGGTGCAAAAAGACCATGAAAGCAAACACAGTTTAAAGAGAATTGGAATCCATCAAAATGACGCAGGAACCCAGCAATCCATGTGCATGGGGTAGTAGGAAGGTCTGAGTTTTCTTTTAACATTAAGACCACCAAACCATATACCAAATCATGGCACACCCAGGGCAGAATGATAGCAGATAAAACAAGGCATGTTAAGAGGGTTTGAACAAATGTATGCGGCGACTTTTGAGCGAATCGACTTTCAAATTCCACCTGGTAGCGAATGTGGTAACTTAGAAGATTAAAAATAACACCAAACAAGAACACGATATTTATAGTGGTTCGCCCAAAGATGGCTAAGTCCACTTTCAAGGATTATCTCTTTTTATTAATTCTCAACTCTCCATTGAATTACATATTCAACCAGCAGCTATATTTATAAAACAGTCTCAACTCCAATAATTGGAAAAATCCATTAGAAGAGGCAACTTCTAAAGTCAGTTGCAAAAGAAATCCTTGGGAGAAACTTGCTAATATGGGCTTCACCGAACCCAACAAGGAAACTTGCCAATTTGGGCTTCACCGAACCCAACAATCTCCCACTTGAAGACTAAATAGCAGCTCAGAGATATCCCCCCACTGCAAGTTTATTGTCAAAGCTGAACAGAATTCAAACTTCTCTCTAGGTACTACCTTCGTTAACATATCAGCCGGATTCAATTTCGTGTCAATTTTCTCCACCCGCGGCTTACCCTCTTCAATAACATGGCGAATAAAATGATATTGCGGCTCTATATCCTTTGTCTGATTGTGAAAGGTAGAATTCTTGGCCAAGTGAATAGCATTATTGCTATCACAAAACAGAGTAAAAACTGATTACTTACACCATAATTCACCTAACAATTGCTGCAACCATATCATTTCCTTGGCTCCCACAGTGAGAGCAAGGTATTCAACCTTGGTAGAAGAAAGTGCAACTACCTTTTGCAACCAAGAGACCCAGCTGATTGCTGCCCTAGCAAAAGTGAACACATAACCGGTAGTGGATCTTCTCTTATCTAAATCTCCAACCATATCAAAATCAACATAACCACGTAGTTTTACCAACAAAACATAAAACATAATCAGAAGTACCTTTCAAATACCGAAGAATCCATTGAACTACTTGCCAATGAATTTTTCCTGGATTACTCATAAATCTGCTCACAACTCCCACTGCATGAGCAATATCCAGACGCGTACAAACCATGGCATACATGAGACTGCCAACTGCAGAGGAGTATGGAATATTGTCCATTTCTTCTTCTTCCGGAGTTGAAGGACACATAGTGAAAGACAAACGAAAGTGATCAACCAAAGGAATACTTACAGACTTGGCCTTTGACATATTAAACTTGTCCAAAACTTTAGAAATATATTTTTCTTGGGATAATCCGATTTCACATTTTTGTCTATTTCTAATTATATACATCCCAAGAATCCTCTTCGCTGCCCCTAAATCTTTCATAGAAAAACGAAGAGCCAAATGCTTCTTCAATTCATTAACAATCCGCATATTAGTGCCAACAACCAACATGTCATCAACATAAAGTAAAAGAATGACAAACTCATCATTAGCAAGCCGCTTGTAGTAAACACATGGGTTTGATTCACAGTGAATAAAATTTTGTTGAGTCATGAAGCTATCAAATTTCAAGTATCACTGCCTCGGGCCTTGCTTAAGCCCATACAAGCTCCGCTTCAATCTCCAATACAAATGCTCTTGACCTTGTTTAATAAAACCTTCAAGCTGGTCCATGTACAATTCCTCTTCAATATCCCCATGAAGAAATATTGTTTTAACATAAAGTTGCTCAAGCTCGAGATCCCAAACAGCTGTTATTCCCAACACTATGCAAATGGTTGTCATCTTCACTACAGGTGAAAAAAATTCATTGAAATCAATCTCCTTTTGTTGACCAAAACCTTTCACCACCAATCTGGCCCTGTATCTTTGTTTTCCTCCTTTTTTCAAATGATAAAGCCATGTATTCTTCAAAGCTTTCCGATTTGGTGGAAGAGTAACCAAATCCCAAGTATTATTGGCTCTCAAGGACTCCAATTCTTCTTGCATAGCATCCATCCAATGCACAAAGTTTACATCATTATAGGCTTGTTTAAAAGTTTGAGGCTCTGCCTGATCAAAAAATAAAAGCTCATAATCATCAAATTTAGATGGACACTTTATTTCCCAGGTAATCCTCCGTAGCTGAGGACTCTATTCAATCTCTTGACCCTGTTCATTTCCAACGTCAAGGGTTGTATGAATGCTGGAGCAATCGTAGGAAGCTCTGCAATGGTAGGGACAGGCAGTGATTGAAAATTTAAAGGCCGCATGTGTGGGTTAGGAAGAGCTGCAGGCTCATCTATTTCTTGCGACAAGGTAGAATGTGGAAGTTGCGTTTGTTACGGGGCTAGAGGTCGCATTGTTTATGCAATGGGATTTTGACGGAAGTTTGGAGTAGAAGAGTGCGACATAATGTTTGGTTTAGTAATGTTGGGGTTTGGAGCCGACATTGGGCTAAAGAAATGGAGTGTCGACTAGTTTACTCAAATAGGCCGACTTGGTCGCATCAGACAATGTAGCGGAGCCGACCGGAAGTGTTGCATAGCGGATTTGCCTTAGGTGGATCGCGCTGGCATTTGTCATTTCGAGGCACAATTGGGCCGACTTACCTGAGCGGTTATAACGTCTATCTCTGTGGATTGTGGATCGGACTTATACATTGGGGCTTAGTGCAAGTCACATTTGTGCGCTCGAGGCATTTGCAACGTGATCAACGGATGGGGCCGGGGGCGGATTTATTTGAGCCGTTGGTGCATATCTCGAGGGGCGCCGACTTGTTCATTCCACGATGCGGTGATGCCTTTATAAGGCGAGGCGCTTGAGGCATTTGATATTCATTTGCATTCGGAGTCATTCGGACTTGGATTCGGATTTGGAGACTGCATTTTGGCAGATAGGAGCAGTCCGGGAGCAGGGATCGAGTAAGGAAGATTTGAGGCGATCTGTGCAGACTGGAGGCACCGAGTTGGTGAAGAACATTGCAGCGAGGAGTAGTGCATTACAAGGAGTTGTCTTGGTGAATGCAACTCGTCTTTCTTTGGGTCTTCTTGTAATCGAGCTAGGAGCTCATTTGTATTTGTAACTTGCAGAGCAGTGGAGTGTTTCTCAACACAACTGGTTTTGATTTGTGCATAAGTATTTATTTGGGGTTCAGCCCCACCCACTTCTTGTGTTCTGTGTTCATTCGGATGGGACTGCAGTGCTTTGTGTTTTAAGCCCGCATCACTTTTCGCCGTGCAGCGTTATTTAAGCCGTTTCATGCTTGGGAGATATTCTTAGCTTCCGCATTGCGTTTAGGCGTATTCTGGGTTCTCACCGCGAGATCGCCAGTGCCAAGCGACTTGCTCCCAAGGGTCGCTACAGTTGGTATCAGAGCCAGGTTCAAGCCTTGGATCTCAGCCTACAGTTGGTAGACAGTGCAGATCGGGTTTTGGAACGAGTTGATCGAGTTGATCGAGGAAGACTTGGAATAAGCTGGGCACGATGGCGGATGCGGACAGTCAATATGACGAGCAGACACAACCCCACGAGGCAAAAGGAGGAACTTTGAAACACAAAGACTGGCTACAAGCGCATGAGGAAAGGTTGGATACATTGGAGAATTCCGACTTTGAAGATCGGTTGATGAGAGAGATACAGCTGCTTCAAGATGAGATTCGTCTTATGAAGGAAGGGCAGGCTCTTTATCAGGCCGTGTTGCAAAGTGGAGTGTTGGATCGAAAGGATTCGGTGTAGATCGGATCTTACGAAGGCGAAAGAGATGACACCGTTCTGGAGAACTTCATCTGGGATGTTGAGGAATGGTTGTTCACTGTCCAGGAGCTTTCGGATGAGAGGAAGGTCAAGAAGATCTCACATGCTTTAAGGGAAGCGCCAAACTTTGGTGGAGGACGCATGTGGTCGATGAGCGATCTGAGAAGTCGCAGCCAATTCAGAATTGGGAAGAGCTGAAGGCAGCCCTTTATGCCCAATTCAAACCGGGCAACTCAAAATGGCTCGTTCGACAACGCCTTGGAAAGTTGAAGCACACTGGAACTTTGAGGGAGTACATCAGTGCATTTCGTGTTTTGGATCAGGAATGCACCAAGATCAGCAACTTCGAGAAGTTGTTTCTTTTCACAGAGAACTTGCAACCTTGGGCTAAGGAGGAGATTAGACGACAGAATGTCCAGACTTTGAGCGATGCGATCCGCATAGCAGATGGCTTGTTGGATCACACCGGTGACAGAATTGCCAAGTCGACTCAGAATGAAGGAAGCAAGCCGAGCCGTCCGAAGGAAGATCGGAGGAACGGATTGCAGCGAAATGAAGACAAGGGGAAGAAGTCTTGGGCGGACGAAGATGAATCGGCACGAACTGGGAAAGAGAAGAAAAGGACCTGTTTCATTTGTTTCCAGCCCGATCATTTTGCAAGGGAATGTCCCAACCGAGCGAAGCTGAATGCAATGTTGAAGGATGAGTCAAAGACGGCCGAGATCGGGTCTATGCAGCTCTTAAACATGATGCATCAGACAGCTTGCTCGAAGACATCACAGAGCGGGAGTGATCTTCATGAGTTGAATTTCGTGAAGGTGCACTTTGGACAGAATTCGGTCGATGCATTGATCGATTCGAGAGCGACTAGCACTTACATCTCCGCTGATAGGGCTAGGCAACTGGGCTTGAAGATTGAGAAGAGCAATGTTGAGTTCAAGGGAGTAAGCGGGCCAGCGAAATCAGTTGTTGGGGAGATCAAAGGGGCAGTTATGAGGTAGGATCATAGGTTGGCAACATAGATCTGGTTGCAATCGATCTGGTGGATTACGAGCTGATTCTCGGGATGGATTTCTTGAAGAAGGCTGAAGCGTTGATCACTTCGCATTTAAACTGTATTCTGATTATGATGGAGGGACGATCTTGCATGGTTCTGACATACCATCAGTGCAGTAAGGGGCAAGTCCTTAACACTTTAACCTTGGGCTTGAAGAAGGATCTGTGCGAGCAACAATTGATGTTGGGTTTGGGCGCTTCGACAGATGGAGGCCCATTTTTCTTGGAGTGACTGAGCTGGGTCACCTCCCAAGCACATTGAGGCCGGATGTGCTAAGTGTCGAGGGCGACACTCTTGTTTAAGTGGGGGAGGATGTTACGGGGCTAGAGGTCGCATTGTTTATGCGATGGGATTTTGACGGAAGTTTGGAGTAGAAGAGTGCGACATAATGTTTGGTTTAGTAATGTTGGGGTTTGGAGCCGACATTGAGCTAAAGAAATGGAGTGCCGACTAGTTTACTCAAACAGGCCGACTTGGTGGCATCGGACAATGTAGCGGAGCCGACCGGAAGTGTTGCATAGCGGATTGTGCCTTAGGTGGATCGCGCTGGCATTTGTCATTTCGAGGCACAATTGGGCCGACTTACCTGAGCGGTTATAACGTCTATCTCCGTGGATTGCGGATCGGACTTATACATTGGGGCTTAGCGCAAGTCACGTTTGTGCGCTAGAGGCATTTGCAACGTGATCAACGGATGGGGTCGGGAGCAGATTTATCTGAGCCGTTGGTGCATATCTCGAGGGGTGTTGACTTGTTCATTCCACGATGCGGTGATGCCTTTATAAGGCGAGGCGCTTGAGGCATTTGATATTCATTCGCATTCGGAGTCATTCGGACTTGGATTCGGATTTAGAGACTGCATTTTGGCAGATAGGAGCAGTCCGAGAGCAGCGATCGATCAAGATCGAGTAAGGAAGATTTGAGGCGATCTGTGCAGACTGGAGGCACCGAGTTGGTGAAGAACATTGCAGCGAGGAGTAGTGCATTACAAGGAGTTGTCTTGGTGAATGCAACTCGTCTTTCTTTGGG
>MU225791.1:3411575-3428049 GCA_018584345.1 Thuja plicata | reverse complement strand
ATTGTTTCCCTACCTTTTGCAAGATATTTCAGATCCTAACATAGAAACACTTTTGCAGTTACTTGATTGTCTGGGCATTGAGAACAATAGCTAACTCTTGAAATCTGTGCTGCATTAATTCATGTTACAAGTCAGATTTGGTGTATCACCTTCATAGTTTTAGGGTCCATTAGGTTGTTTCTTTCCCCTTTTCCATATATACAACATTTTTTGTGCAAGTGATATTCCAAACCTAAGAGGAATCGGCCTAGAATCCAGAGATTCATTCTCAACCCCATCAACGGGAATGTTTCCATGTTTCAACAGGATAGCTAGATTCTATATCAAGCTATTGGCGCAATCCTGATTGACAACAGCAACACAGCATGTCACACTTGCGCTACAATTTGCACATAAGTGTCGTGTGAAACATGAAAACTCAAAGGAAATGATAACAATAAAAATCTTGTTGTTGCATAAGCAAGGAGGTAGGGACAAAAGACTACACAATCAAGGAATCCACTATTATGATCCTATGAGAAAGGAGACAAAATTCAATGACAATCAAGTACTAACCCGCGATCATGTTCTCTCACAACATCATGCAATGATAGGAGGAGAGAATCACCAATCTCAATCCATACCAAACCACACTTTGAAAAACTAATGACATATGCATAAACCAACACTAATGAAGGAACTCCTAGAATCCAACACTAGTCAACTAGAGAATGACAGTGAATTTCTAGGATAAGGAGTAGGATGAGGGCATGTATTCTCCTCCAATCCAATCAACGGGATCAAAGATGATCCTCAAACAAAAATACCAAACTAAACAAGAAGTGGCCTAATTTGGAGGCCTTACTCCCTCTCAACCTCTTGTGTCCTTTGTGGTCGGGGGCTCAAGTTACTCTTTCCCCAAGGATGGAAAGGGTTGGTCTAAGGGTCTGACCTCTGACCTCTAATTCACTACTAACAATTGATTGTGGATGGTAGGCCTTCAGCCGTATCACTAATAATGTGGCTCGTATCAAGAGCAGGACTTCACCCTTTCCCCCGACGCAACATAAGTGTCGAGTTCCAAGGTTTTTGGTCTATCTTTTTACCTTTAAGGACTTAACTGTTAAGGCTAAAACTCGACGTTCAAAACTTGACATAGGAAATTTGAGGCCCACAAGAGGACTTTCCAAGAAATTGTGTGAAAAGAAATATATATAGAGAGAGAGTGGCATATAATGTGAAAAGAAACTTGAATTAAAATTAGAAACTTCATAAAATCTGAATATATTGATTAATATCACAGTTCCACAAAAAATCCACTCGAGTACATTGAAGGTTTGTAACTTTGTAAAAAATTATGTATTGTTGAGGACAAGGAATTTTGGGGAAGGGTGGACTGTGATATCCCCTTTTATGAATAGAATTTAATAATAAATAAATAAAATAAAAACAAATAAATAAATTACAAGAGATAAATTTGTAAAAAGTATGTTCCCTTTCAAAAATAAGATTTAATAATAAATAATTATATATATTAATATGAGACATCGAGAAAAAAATGGCTCTGCCTACGAATGCACACACGAAATTGAAAAGCCAATATGAATTTTTCAGGAGGATAAAATATTGTAAATCGAGGTCTGAGCCAGGTTTTTCAAGAACAAATAATTGTTTTGATATGCTCAAATCTTAGCCTGACCATCCTCCCAGGGAAATTGCTAAAACTCTAATTGAAAAAACTATTTCAGGAAATGGTGCTTCAATGAGAGATGGGCTTTCTGCTTTCAATCAACCTAGGTTTTCAAGGCTCCCTCTACTCGGGAACATGGTCCACTAGACAAATAAATGGTGTATAAATTGTACATCTGCTAGTAGAATTAGGGTGCAGAGTTTGGGACGGAGAAACCCTAGATCAGAACCATTATTCAACCAGGGAAGGACAATGAAGGATGATAGCTAGTGAGAAGACACAAGGAAAAAAGGACCCTGAAATCTAGAACAACATTGGACAAATCAGGTGAAAAGAGGAATGATCTCAATGGACTATGGGTGATTCCCATTTTGAGCAAGATACCAAATTTTTCTTCGGGAGCCAACAAAACCTAGCTGACAAGAAATCCCCTGGCAAATCCTCATCAATTAAGAAATGCTTCAACTCTGATAAACACTCTCTTTCGGCCATCCAGAGTCCCCCTACCTAGGAAAAATCCATGTCCTAAACATATACAAGGTGTTATTAGCCTTAGACAGGAGACTTCTAGAGCTCCTAAAAATCCTGCACAAAGTCATAAAAACCCTATTACGTCTACGGGTCCATCTGGTAGTATAAAACAAGGAGAAATTCTTTAATTGTACAAGGTAGAGGCAAATACTTTAATTATTAGTAACAGCTACACCGAAGGGCTATGGGATCACTACAAAAATCATGGGTTGTTTGCGAAACAGTGCAAATTTGGATCCTCCATGAATTGCATTGCTCAGTGGCTTGAGGAAACATTCAGGGATCAAGTATGTATTACTACTGTAGATGAAGACTTTATTTTTATTTACTGTAAGAAATTTTTATTAAAAAATAATTCTTAAATGAGGAGCTATATACTTTAGAGGATATAATCTTAAATTCATAGAATGGAAACAAAATTTTGAATTAAAGGATTTTCATAAAATCAAAGCACCTAGATGGATCAGTATTCCCAACCTACTTGTAGAATTACTACATAGTCATATCTTGAGGAGAATAGGAGATCTTCTAGGATGATTTTAAGGTCTTGAGGAAAATTATGTGTCCTTTTCTAATGTTAAAATCTTAGTTAACTTATAGTTAAGCTCGTAGATGTTGAAACCAATTAAAAATCATCACTAGTTAACCAATCAATATATATATCTTGAAACCTGAAATATATAATGGAAAGATTCATAATAGAATTATTCTAAACATGCCAAATATTCAATAAATAATAGATACTAATGAACCCTTATATGAGATTAGGGATAGAAATAACCAAGAGAGTTCATTTATCAATCTTCAAAAGAATGCCCCATCAGACATTTAGATCTGTCTAAATGAGGAGCACGGAGGATTTATCATTAGCCAAATAGAGAGATCGAAAACTAGTCCATCCCAAGCCTGTGTTATTCCACCTTTACAGAATGTTATTATATCTACAAGAGATTATCCTAATCAGACAAAAGACACTAAGGGAATCCAATGTCTAGAAGGACTTGATAAGCTGGAATAAGGAGAAATTATGGAAGATAGAGAGCGGATCACTCCCTACTTAGAGATGATGGTAGAAAATGATAACATAGAGATAATGGAGGCAAGTACAACTATCAATAAGGAGATGTATGATATTGTAGTAGAAGAGAGAAAGGAGGGTGAGGCGACAATCAAAAATACCCTTAAGGATAAAGAAACAAATGAAAGGGAAGGCACTATGATTAGTAACCAAGTTTGTAAGGAGATGATCATATCAGAAGAAGAAAAAATGGTTTCAATAGAGAAGAGTGAGAAAGGTATGGAAACTGAACATGAGATCACCAAGAACAGGGATGAAAACATAGATAATATATTGATGTCAGGTCTTGATGAAGAAAGAACCAGTGGAGAAGACGGTTAGGAAAATATAACAGAGAAAGAAGGGATTAAGGATAGTGATAAGGTGGAGGAATAAGTAAACATTATAATGAACTATGTATGTGATGAGGTGGTTAATGACCTTATGCAAAATTTTGTGGAGCAAATATTGGATGAGGAGGAAATAGCCTTGCAGAAACATATGTTAATAGCAAAAAAATGGAGATTAATGAGGATACTAAGGAAGAGATGATGGTAGAACTAAATGATAAGGAAAATACAGAAGAGGCGGAGTCCTTGGGTATTTCTCAAAGTGAAATAGGTAAGGATAATCCGGATTGTGTAAAGAAAATGAGGAAAAGAGGGAGGAAATCCCTATCTGAGCTAAGGATAAAAGATGGGTTTGTAGAGGGTCAGACCAAATTAACCTCCATATTTTATGCAGGGAAGGAGAGGGTCCTTCCCACGGAGCCATGAAGCTCTTAACATGGAATGTTAGGGGCATGAATGCTACTAACAAGAAGTGTATTATAAAATTTTGTATCACTAACACAAACCCAGATATAATGATGATTTAGAAAACTAAATTAATAGCAAAGGATATTAATTCTTTCAATAAAAGTATAGGCTTTAGGGAAATTGTTGGCTCCCCTACAAATAGAGCCTCTAGGTGATTATAAATAATATGAGATCTTGTTATGTTTACTATGGACAGGTGTCAGAGTAATTGGATGAGTGGGTGGGTGAAGAGTATAAAGAATAATCTAAATTTCCTCCTAGTGAATTTTTATGGCCCAACTCGGAGTCGGGAAAAGAACCAGGTGTGGAGAAAGATAAAACAATACTTACAAAATATCCCCGGCCAAACTTGTATCATTGGGGGTGATTTTAATTCCATAACTAATAATACAGAGAAATGGGGAGGGTGTTAAAAGATGTCACAATCAGCCAAATACTTTAATAATTAGATCAATAGAAATAACCTTATGGAAATTAAGACAGCTAAAAATACATTTACATGGAATAATAGAAGGAAAGGATTCAGTAACATAGCTAAGAATCTAGACAAATTCTTTCTTAAAGGTAATCTAGTGAATTTCCCTCATACCACAAAGGCAGAAATTAAGCCAATCTCTGGATCAAACCATTACCCGGTTCAACTTATGATTGTAGAAGACACAAGACCTAAAAGATGTTCATTTAAGTTTGAACAAATGTGGTTGAAAGATGAGAAGGTATTAGAACTCATTGAACATTGGTGGAAGGAAGCAAATGTTTTAGGTTCTAAGCTATACAAGATACTTAATAAATTAAAGATCATAAAAAACAAGCTTCATATTTGGAATAGAGATAATTTTGGTAACAACATTGAGTCCAAAAATAAAATAGAAGAAGAAATAGCATAGGTTAACACCATAATAATTGAAAAAAGGAATGGATGAAACACTCTACTTTGAGGAAAATGAGTCGCTAAAAGAGTATGAAGATATCTTAGCCAAGGAGGAAATATATTGGGACCAGAAGTCTAGGGAAACGTGGCTAAATGCAGGGGATAAGAATACTAAGTTCTTTTATAATAACACTAAACAGAGAAGAATTGTCAATAGAATAACTAAAATTAGAATTGGAGATGGTACCACCATAGAGGAACCTAAACAGATTGAAGATGAAGTAGTGAGCTATTATGAAAATATACTTAACAACTGGGAAGGATCCAATCTAGGAAGCCATGAAAGTATATTGGCAAACATTCTGAAGCTGATTACGAAGGAGCAGAACAGAGGTTTGATGGCTAAATTCTCTAAAGATGAAATACAAAATACCTTAATGAAAATGAGCCTTGACAAATCTCCAGGACTGGATGGGTTCCTTTCTTATTTCTTTCAAAAATATTGGCACTTCATAGGATATGAGGTCACTAAGGCCCTAGAATGTATGAGAAACTTAGGATATATGCTCAAAGAAATCAATAATGCTTTCCTAGCCTTGATCCCTAAAAAGGATCAAGTAGAAATTTTTGATGACTTAAGACATATTGCTCTATGTAATACTAGATATAAGTTGCTTACCAAAACCTTGGCCAACAAACTGCAAAAACTTATCCTATTCTTAATTAGAGAGGAAACGACTGCTTTGTTCCAGGTAGATCTATATATGATGGAGTAATTATATCCCAGGAGGCTATTCACTCTACCCAGAAAAATGGAGAACCAAGTATGCTCATCAAACTTGATATTAAGAAGGCCTATGACAAGGTTGAATGGAATTTTATCTACAAATGCTTTGAGGCCTTTGGATTTGCCAAACCATGGATAAACCTTATCTTTGAATGTATCTCCACTACTAAAATATAAATTTTGGTAAATTACACCCTTGAAGGTTTCTTCAATATCTCTAGAGGACTAAGACAGGGGGGCCCCATCTCTCCCTTCTTGTTCATAATCATGGCAGAGTCTCTAGGCAAGATAATAACAAAGGCAAGAGAACAAAATAGAATAAAATGAATTAAAATCACAAGCGAGTTAGACCCAACCACTCACCAACAATATGTAGATGTTAACATGTTGTATAGTCAAGGAGAGAAGAAAGATGCATCAACTATAAAGAAATATTAGATTCTTATTGTAAAGCCTCGGGACATGAAATTAACCCGAAAATCAGAATTTTTCTTCTTCAATATGGATGCAAACAAGGAAAAGGAGATATGTAGAATTTGTAAGGAATAACAGTCCACCAACACAACTGAGAGGGGAGTGAATAAGTTGTGATACAAATTATTAAACATTAAACATTATAAGCCAAAACTTTAATCCAAATGATAACACAGTAAATGCAACACCGTGACGTAATCCTTTGTTTTTGAGGAAACCATGTTAAAGGTAAAACCTTGGTGGGAATTAGTACCCACAAATAATATACTGAGAGTATAGTATCCCTGCTAAAATATTTATCCCTATTAGAATCTTATTAATGCATTACAGTACTTAGTCCCTATTAAAGGACATACCATGTTAGAAGTCAATAGTAATAGTAGGCTCACTGCCCAGGCACACTGCTTACAGAAGGTTAAATCCACCCTCAGGACTTACTATCTAAAATACAAGTGTATATAAGAAATATACAATCCAGTGAACTCTCTGATAGCAATTGTCTTTGTTTGATCAGTTCCAATGAATTCTCTTAATCATATCCTCTACTCTACATCCAAAATACTTCGCATAAACAATCTCGCAGCATCCAAACTTAGTTGTTCCACACTTTCCATAAAAGAAAATAAATTTCTTTTCTACAGATTTACAATAAGCAAATAGGTCATCCATTTAATACTTCCCCGATGCACAAATAATTACTTGACCCCTTGCTAAGACACACACGGTACCTATAAAAAGTAAACATCAATTACAATTCATCAAATATAATCCAAGATCTGTAATCCACGCTCGCACTCCATAATACACGCTACATCTCTGAAGTCGACCCCAAATACGTCTCCTTCATAACACACGCCACAACTGACGTCACCAAGAGTCCTACGACCCAAAAATCATATAAAACATTCCTCAACATGTCTCCTGACATTCCCCAAGCTCGCATATCATGAATTCTTATCGCACAAAAGTTATCCTCAAAATATAAAGACTAACTCTGTCAAAGATCACTATCATAGTCCAGTACCCAGTCTTCACTAAAATATTTGTAACTCACTCCATCTACAAAATTAAGCCATACCACCTTAGACATAAGATCACAACACATCCTTGTACACATAACCATCTTCGGTCATTCTGAAACAATTGCATAGTACCCGTACACTTATGTCAGTCACCCAACAACAATAATAACCAATCCGTTCTTCCTTCATAGAAACATATGTTGACATCAGTGACAAAACATGAATTCCAACAACAAAAACAAAAACATAAGCCAATTCCAACAATCTCCCCCTTTGGAATTGATGGAAATATATGAGAAAATCCATCAACCCAAAAGTAATCACTCTCAATAACAAGCAAATGGCAGAGGAGCGGAGGCAACAATCAGGAAGAGAAGCCTTTTGAAAACATGAAGGTTATGACTATGGCAGCCAAACCAGCTGGAGAAGGCCTCTCATGCATAACTCTTTTTAATACTCTACAACCTTTAATGGGTAGCAGAGAGATTGGAAAGCTAATAAACAGGGCAACATCTATGATGGGAATGGGAATGGTAGGGGTTGGGATAAAAGAAGGTTGAAACCTTACAGTAACACCTTCCCATCCCAAAATGTGTTCAGATTCAACCAAATTAAAAAGAAATTATGTGGCCGAAGTCTCCTCCAGTTGCTGCATGTGATTCTCTCCGGGTAAGTGATAACGTAAAACGTGTTACTGCTTTGTCTATTTTGGTTGATAACCTGCATTGGGCAGAGTCTGTTAGCTCTCTTTTTGAATCAGCCTTTGAAATGAAGTGGATGGGTCCTTGGCCCTCCTTAATCCTGGTCAAAGCCTGGTGTGCAGCACAATGGCATTCTTTTTGTTCCATTAAACCCTTAACGAATGGTTGTTATCTAGTTACTTGCTCATCGAAACAAGATAAGCTCTGGATCCTAGATAACGACCCTTACTTAGTCAATGGCCAAGGTGATTTTATAAAGGAATAGCATCCAAACTTTAATCCCCTTGAGGAAAAGGTTAAAGAAATTCCTCTCTGGTTTAAACTTTTCAATCTCCCTCAGGGATATTGGGGATCAAATACTCTTAAAGCAATAGGGGAAAGCCTTGGGACCTTTGTCAGAGCGGAGGAAGTCATTAATCACCCAGATCTTTCTATATGCCCTAGGGTTTTTGTATGGAGACAAGAATGTTATAAATTCCCAAATTTCATTATCTTAGGCTCTGGTAATGGAGAATGGAAACAACCACTTATAGTGGAAAATGGGGAGGTTGGTGAGGGTTTGAATGACATGTCCAAATCAAGTAACATGGGTAAGGAAAAAGGACTGGAAGCTGATAGCCTTATTAATGATATTGTTAAGAGAAAAGAGGAGGAGGGAGGTAAAGATGAATTCGTGAATATGGAAAGTATGAGGGATGTCAGCCTCTATACTCAAAACCAAGAGGATGTCTTACACTTGTGGAGTGAAAGTAGAAAAAGGGCCATGCACATGCTCTTTTTGGGAGATGAGGTCACTAAGGGAAGAGATGATTTAGACTGCTGCTCTACTCAAGTTGTCTGGGAGACCCCACTTTATGAAGCGCAAGTCAATCCAGGTGTGGTTTCTAGTCTTAGGGGAATGGCAGATGAGGTGGTGTCGGAGCAGACTAAAAAAAATAATATGTCTCACTTAATGTTGGGACATGTGATGATTCCCAAAAATATTTATCTGTGCATAGGATATTGTCAGGAGTGGCTCAATGAGATGGATGATGTTATCCATGACTCCATTCAGGAAGAAAATCCTTTTGGTAATGATAGAGCTAGTTTGGAGGGGTTGGAAAGGGGACAGAAACCCCTGGATGAATCTGAATAGCCCTTTGGGTATGACAAATCTCTTTCACCAGAATAAATAAGGAGTGGAAATGAAGAGGAGCCTTTGTTCAAAGATATTGAAACATCTTTGATTAGGAATCTTGATAGCTCATTTGAAGCTGTCAGAGACAGTGGTGGGGATTTAGTTTCTTTTGGCTCAAAATGTGAATCCTAGGATGAGGAAGGAATGTGTGATGAGCTAGGGTTTTCAGACTCCCTGAGTATAATGGACCAAAGAGTGGTGGAATAGACCTTGTCAAGTTTATCTAAACCTAAGCTAGGGGAGAAGAATAAGAGAGGGCAAAAATCAAACAAGTTTCTATTGGAACTTGTGGGGAGTGCTTTGAATCAAGCAAAAATTTACAGGTTGGGAAAAGGCTATGCCTTTTCATGGCAGTAATGAAGATCCTCTCGTGGAATGTCAGGGGTTACAATTCCCCTGACAAGATTTTCTTGATCAAGCGTTGTCTTGATCAGGTGAGACCAGATATTATGTTCTTACAGGAGACAAAGATTAAAGATAGTGATTTTGGATGGTTCTTGAAAAGTTTTTCTAGGTGGTGTGGGACCTTGAGTGGAGCTAAAGGTGCTTCCAGGGGTCTTGGGGTTATGTAGAATCCTAATACTGTTGATGTTCAAGTAGTAGAGAAAGGAAGATTTTGGAAATGTTGTGAGATTTGTTCCAAACAACTTTTGGCAAATTTCTTTTCCTTTAATATTTATGGACCAAATAGTCCAGCCCTTAAACTTCAATTATGGACGGATATCTCAGGATTTTTAAATGTTCAGAATGGTGAACTCTCGATTCTAGGTGGTGATTTCAATACCATTCAGTGTCCTTTAGAGAAAAAAGGTGGTGTGGGGTGGGGTGGACAGAGTCAAAAAGATTTTGTTGATTTCATCAATACAAATGGTCTTTTAGAGGTTAACTCTAGTAATGGGAACTTTACATGGAAAAACAGTAGGAGTGGTGAACCGCCTCATAATAGGTGCTTAGTAATCATGCCCAAAGCCTCTCTTATGAATGGTTCATTCAATCTAAGGATTACTTCTCCCACCATGAGGTACATTTAGTTTGTCAACCCAGGGATGTATACTTGAAATGGTACGACACTATATGTGCACTAAGTCCTTTAAAGATTCATTCTACCTATGTTGTAGGAAGGTAAAATACATGAAAGGAATCTACGCTAGAGCTGCAGGAAAGGAAAGACACTTACTCCTTACTAAAATGAATGCTACAAATTGCAAACTCTACTTAAGCCTATTATTTCAACCTAGAGCATTCACTATAACTATCCTTGCAGGTGTTGTAGGAACATTCACAAAGTACAATGCTACAGGAAGAAACTATAATCTTCTATCTAGAATGTTGGGAATGCTAAAAGTAAATCTACTCTACTCTACTCTAATCCACCTCCCAAGTGGGCCCCCTTGGTTAGCTTTTGCTAATCTATTAACACAGAAGGTAAAACAAAAGTCACTTCATTATATTTCAAGAACTGATTACATAAGAACGATACATGAAACTGGAAAATGAACTTGTTGTGCAAGATGCAACAGAACAATGTATTCCCAAAACTTCTGAACTTCCATACTAACAGTCCAATCCCTATAAATAGAGGATCGACATTTTATTCTAAAATAGAAAAGGAAAGATTTGACTGAAATCACGCAAGAGAATAAAAAGGAACGTAACAGCCCATGACATATGCAATGAAGTCTAGGTGACCAAGTCAACATGATGGGAGCACGGAGGGAATATAGCAATGCTACATTCCTACATTTATGGAATAATAGCTCCTCATTTATAGTAGTTGTGTCTTCTGGTGCCATGATGGTTACCCGTCGCAGCTGGTCTTCAATGTCCTCTTTAAATGTTGTCGACCACTCTCAAGCGGCTCTTACTTCCTGACAGGTTAGTTATCATGCAAAGATATTCATACAATTAAACTTAATCAAATTGATCCAAATATTAGAACACACATTCTAATTGCTATATGAAATACTACAATATATGTGTGTGTGTGTGTGTGCGCGCACACACACACACACACACACACACACACATATTGACAAACATGACATAACTATCTACCCATGGGTTTAATGGTTCTAACTGTACTTTGACATAAGTTCAACTAATTATAAGTCCACAAATGTTTTGGTAATACTTAAAAATAGAGTATAAAGATTAATATAATAGAGACAGTAAATGGTCTCATCATTTGCCCCCCGGTAAGTTGAATGCTTGTCCTCAAGCATTGCATCTTCTTGTGGTTACTCAGAAATCACCAACCTCTGTCTTCCCTTGCCTCTACCTCTTGAAAGTGTAATAGAATCCCCTTATCTTTTCCCAGACATCCACTCGATGATCCTCTTGCAGTCGGTCAAGCCTGTCAGCATTGATGTCATACAGGAGCCAAAGGAGCATTAGTGGCTGCATGGTGAGTGTACACTAGAGTTATTGTCTAATTTGCCTACCTAGCTGCATGTATTTCGGTGCTCTATGAATAGTTGCTTGGAGGTTGATAGGACTATGTGGCTCTAACTTCTTAAATGCTTTGGGTAACCTACCCCATTTGCTTCTCGCACCATCCAGGCTCTCTGAAAGATGAAGTAAGACATGTTGTCATACTCTGCACATGCCTCCATTCTGACCCCAAAAAATTTATCCCTTGTTTCATCTTTGATTTTTTCATAGGTCAGATGGAGCCAATCTCTCAGGAGTATATCTGGTTTGCTGCTCTCTTCCCTTAATGGCAATGATTCTGTTTTCTCCCTATAATTTTCCAGTTGTCTATCATAATTGGCCTCATTGTGCATCCAGAACATTAATGCCCTTAGGTGTACATCCCCTATGTAAAGTAGAGGGTTCCACTCAGTCTCTGCTGGAATAATGAAGTTATGTATGTACAGTTCACAAAGTAAATTTTGCTGCCATGAGGGAAGGGTCTAGTATAGGCCATAAAATTCTTGAGCTGATTTAAATTCTGAGTCTATATATTTAATGGACATCATTAGTTGGAACAAGAGGAACTATTCTTTTAAATAGATGGCATAAACCCTAGGGGGTGGCCTACAGGTAATTATTTGATTAGCCAACTTAAGGGCATGATCCATCTTTTATTTTTGTCTTGCCAACTTCTCTTTTAACTCTACAATCTCTTCCCCTTGCTATGTTATTACTTTCTTCATTTTCTTTTTCTCTTCTCCCCATAAAGTTGTTGTCAAAACATACTTATTATGTAATCCAAAGAGAAGCATCTGTAAGGTGATTAGGCCACAATCTTCTACCTGGTTACTTTTCCTCCTCTACTCCTTCCATGTCTGCTCTAAGAAACTTGTTAACCAAGTTATTTTATAGGGAACTAGGGCAGTCTTTGAGTGGGCTAACTGATGGGTTACTGAGGCATTCTCCTCATTGTTGTTTTTAGATATCCTGATGGATTTCTTGGGGGTTATTTTGGTATACATCAGGTTCATCTTCACATGTATCTTTTGAATTTTGAGGAAAGTTTGGAATTGCAGATTGATTTGGGGAATCATTTGGAATAATTTGTGCATGAGGCTCTTCATCAGATTGCTTAGGGGAAGCGGGTTGGATTTCTGAGGATACTCTAGGGAGTTGTCCTCTCATTCTAGGGCTTCTTTGCACAGGGGTTTCTTTAGTTTCCACAACCTTTTTCTTAATAACCTTCTTCAGTTTCTCTGCTGCAAGAGTAACAGCTATAGGAACTGACATCCTTTTCTTCCCCTTTGAGGCTGTAGGGGTTTGTGTCTTGGCTGCAAGAACAAAAGTTTCTCCCTCTAATTTCTATTTTCCTTTCGTATTGGTAGAATGAGGTACATTGCTCTCATGAGCAGGTAAAGGCATACTTTCTTGCAAAATTTCATTTTTTGCCCCTGGATATCTTTCTCAACAGCTGGGTCAATTGGTATTACATCATCATGACTAGATTGCACATTAGGGTTAACCTGAGGTTGTAGGGTTTTATGTTGGAAAAATTCTAACCATGCCAAGGGAGAGGTGTCCCTAAGAGATCTTTCTATTAGAAATTTAATTAGGGCATGGTGGGTGACAAAATTGATATTTCCTTTATGGGTCTCCTCAGCACTGATGCATAGCATATTATACAAGAAATTGGGGACATTCATTGGAAGATTATGCCTTACATAACTCAGTAATTTAAAGTGATGTGTGTGCAAATTGGAAAATCTCCCTTCACATGTAAAATAATTGATAATATGCATGTCCAATTCATTATATTGTGGAGGGATAGACATTCTTTTGCACCCTTGTTTGGTAATCTCCAGAGGAGGGTCACTTGGTAGGGTAAATTGGGCCCTAGCTGATCTGGCATCGTGCACATTGGGGTAGTGCTCCCCATCCATTGGTAACTCAATAACTTCTTCTATCTATTCTTCTATGGTGACCACTATCAATCCCCATACAATTGCTTTCCCTTCCTCAAATGTGTTTGCAAATTTAGCTACTGCGTCTTCATCAAACTCTATTAACTTCAAGAAATATCCTAACTAGCCACATGCATTAAACCTCCTTACCACTTCAACATTTGAAAGTAAAACACCATGTACTACCATCTCATCTCTCTGCAACTTCTCTCCCATCTATGCTTGCCAATTTTTTAAATTTGTCTGCTCTCTAGTTGATAAATGCCTTATTCCTTCTTGAATTTTAGACTATTAACATTAAAACCATGGGCTTTCTTCTGAATTACTTTGTTATTCTTAACATGAACAATGGTGATGTGTTTTAACAAGAGAAATTATAGCTCTTACTGCGGGTTGCTGTTGATGGGGTTTTGCTGACCGGGTCCACCAACAGTCATAAGTTGTCACCGTGTTCCGGGGATACCAGCCAACTCCGCCTGCAAAGGTTGTCCAGGGAAATTAAATTCCCCGGGCCTTCAAGCACCTAGGTGTCAGGTCACGACGGTGCGGAGCTCGGTTGGGAGAAGTGACTATTTTCGAGGGGGATAACTGGTTTCTTCAACTCATTATCTCTGGAGATTCAATAAGGTAAGGTTTCCCCTAGCATTCTACACTTAGCAAATAAAATGGAAAAAGATCCTGCAAGGTTATAAATACTTCATCTAACTATAGTCATGCTTAAACGTCCAGAACATCAATAATACTTTGACATACTACACTAAATACCGAAGAAATACATAACCATCAGTTAGAACTTCATCAGTAGCGAGGGAAAAGAGGTCGTTAATCTATTTTAACATATCAGAGTAGAAGACATAAAGAACATAAAACATGAAATACCACTAACTCAGAAGCAGGAATGCCAACAACATCATTGCAAAGAGTTCTTCCTTCTTTATTAATGTCTCTTCCAGCAAGCACTGGTATGTGATACAATGGTGGCTCCAGGGGAGCATCTAACTATTAGAAACCAGAACAATGGAGCATTGAGCTTTGCAACCAAAATGAGAAATCGCCTTTCTATTACTATGGACAACAAAATTATCAATTTTACTGACACTTAGAAATGGGCCGGTCTGGCTATTTATACAACTTTCTTCTAACCCTAACCCTGTTTTACATCATATTTTAATAAAATACAATATCTGGGGGCTGGTACTACCTGCGCCACCCTACAAAAGACCTTGAGATGGAATAGGTCTGTCATGTCAGAAGAATGAGACAAGAATATACAGCGAAAGAATCGACCTTGAGAAGAGAGCCAGGAAGGAGAAGGAAGAAAGTAGGTCCCTCAGAGATCGAGGCTACATGCCTCATAAATGAGAAATGCAGTGCCTTGTCTCCAATGTGCCAGGTGTACTCCTGAGCGGCGCCTCGAGAAGACCATTTTGTCAGAAAACTAATTGTTAAGTCGACGCCTCCTTGATGTAGCCAACCACCTTCTGACAGCCTTTATTAACCGCTTCTGAAAGTGACCGGTCGGCCTTAGGGACTGGGACACGGATCACTTGAAAGAATATAAAATTTTGGATCTGGGACTCTGGGATACGAGAACTTACATCCCCAAAAGAATAAAGAATACCCAATGTTGAAGTTTTCTCCGGCCTCCGAAGAAAGCTCAAGGCTGCTTATTGTCATTGAAAGCCTAGAGAAGGTGGGAAATGCCATCTTCATCTATATCTTTTAGGCTGGCCCTTTAGTACTTGGCCACTTCAATTTGTTCCCCCAGGTCCGGAACATTCTCTTTAAACTCATCGGCCATTCTCACCGCGTCATGACCACTTAGTATCATGCGAGTTAACTTTTCCATCTAGGCCCCATCTATCCCCTCCGGGGATTGATACCGGGACTTCATTATTTCATCAAAACTCCCCAAAACTGAATCTTCGGGGGTACATATATCTGTGCTAAGGGGATCAGCCCTGGAAGTCTTTATTACAAAAGACTTGTACAAATTGAAAGAATATTTCACGGCGTTAACCTTATCTTGCAGAGACCCTACCAGTTGCTTGATTACCTCCAATGTGAGGTCAAGTCTGGAGTGCTGGGTTCTCACAAAATCAAATGATTCATCACCCAGAATTCTGGATTTAGAAATCATATCCTCTCCTAGGGTAAGGAGTTCCTCAAGCTCTACCTTCCACACTTGATAATTTTCGGCATCACCCTCCCATAGTTCAATAAGAATTTCTGCCTGGTGTATAACCTGTTCGGCTGTATATAAATCTGGGAGGGTGGATACTAGGAAACGTCGGGTGTTTCCTATCTGCAAGGCGACCCACTCGTCTACTGCCTGGGCTTTCTTCTTCATTACTCGCAGGGAATCTATGGCACTCTGCGGTAGATCTTCAGAGGTGGAGGCCTCCGGAGGAGCAACATTGATGGGTCGAGCCAGCTTGGTGAGCAACCCCATAAGGTTTGCATTCTTTGTCTTTTCTGCCTTGAGCCTCTGGGCCTCTTTCTCGTAACAGGCTTCCACCGCCCTTGCTGCCTCCTTCAGCAAGTCCACCTCGCCCTGCTTCCCTCTTTTACCCAGCGGTACCTCTGCAATGTTATAATCTCCAGGGTCCGTGGTTGCTTCATCGGCACCTAGGGGAGGTGTTGCCACAATGGCAACTGTTTCTCTGCCCGGCCCAGCTTAAAGGGTATGAATTGTCCGGGCCTTCTTGGCCTTTGGCGGGGCCTGGACTTGGGCCATCATTTTGGCCAGGGAGAGAGGAGTCATGGGAGTGGATGAAGCTTTTCTTTTCCTGCTCTCTATCATC
Source organism: Thuja plicata (assembly GCA_018584345.1). Lineage (NCBI taxonomy): Eukaryota > Viridiplantae > Streptophyta > Pinopsida > Cupressales > Cupressaceae > Thuja > Thuja plicata. Next base: position 3,411,765 of record MU225791.1, on the reverse strand, counting down.
CACTGAGGTGGTAAAGGTGGCTTTCCCGCCAGAATTTATTCCCTTGATTCTTCCCCGGTGTCCTGTGGTTGTTGTTCCTCAGTGGCGTGGACTTCATCCGTCCCTCTCCCTGCATCTACTTCTTCTATAGCAATGTTTTTTTCAACTTCCATCTCGTTGGCCTTCTCCTCTGTATCTATTACTTAGTCTA
>MU225791.1:3387724-3411525 GCA_018584345.1 Thuja plicata | reverse complement strand
GTTGTTCCTCAGTGGCGTGGACTTCATCCGTCCCTCTCCCTGCATCTACTTCTTCTATAGCAATGTTTTTTTCAACTTCCATCTCGTTGGCCTTCTCCTCTGTATCTATTACTTAGTCTAGACTTTGGTAGGCTTCCTCAGGGATTTCTTCTTCTTGCTGCTCTTCCTGTTGTTCTTCTTCTACTTTCGGGGCTTCTTCCTCTGTTGGCACTTCCTTTGGTAGTAGGGGAGGTGTTGGGCTGAGATTTAGAGTTTGGGCTGCAGTAATCACCTGCCCAAAGGTTGCTCCTAGGAGTGGCCCTTGGAACGTGGCGGCTGGGGTTACGATTATTTTTGAAGGTCCGGTTCCCCTAGTAGATGGCATTTGTTCACCTTTCTTTCGTTGGTCCACTCCTAGACCTTGCATCACTTGAGCCCCAGAGGAAATCTCTGGCTCTGGCTCTTTTTCTTCTACCTGCTTTTCTTGTTCTTGCATAGGTTCTTGTTCAGTAGCTTCTTACTCTGCAGCCTCTTATTTTGCCCCCGAGACCTCTGTCTCTATTTTATTGTCCCCCTACAAGTTTTTGAACTTGTCGGCTGCAAATACATCATCAAATTCCTCTTGCGGAGGGGGACTGGCCAGGACTTCTACAGGCTCTGTTTCCTTCTCTGGCTCCAAGGAACTGGAGGAGAGGATTTCCACTTGTTGGGCTTGGGACATTCCCAACCCTGGCTCTGCCTTAGGCTTTTTGTGGAGCCTTTTCTTTCTCTGGGTTACCAAGGGTGGCCCCGCATCTCTTATTGTTGTTGCCTCCATGAGATCCACCCCCGTTTCCCTCACCATTAAGGCTGCCAGCGATGGGGAGGAAGAGGGGCAAAGTGGTCCGACCATGAGCGGTGGAGTGGCCAGCCGTGTTATTAATTGCTCCCTCATCTGCTGGGAGGCTGCCACTAATTGTTTTATTTGCTTTGTGATGGGGACTTCTTGCGCAGGTGGGGTTGTATCTATCCCTTTACCTTTATCATCTCTCTGCGAAGAAGTCCCGGCCCCCGGAGTCAATTTTGGTGCCGACTGTGGAGTTAATTTTTGTGCCAGCTGGGCTGCTTGGCGGGTACTCCCAGGGCACACCTTCTTGAAATAGGTGTGACTTCGCTCGACCACCTCTCGAGTGAATTCCTCAATTGTGGGCCCTTCCTGGGCACTCCAGTTTACTGGTGGAAGAGTCTTTTTGTCGATCCCCTTTGCCTTGTACTCAGGATCGGTAGTGGGGGCGGCATCTGAGAAGTCTGTCAGGAACCTCCGGAGCTTCAACTTCTGGATCATACCGGTCGTCATTCTAATGTAGTGCCTACTTCGCACCTCCACATCATCTTGGCAATCTTCCCAGAAGTCCTCCATGTGGATACGATGGGGCTCTGAAGCCCGGGGCAGTGCCATTGCAATCCTGCCATGCGGATCAAAATTTTTTCGCGCCAAATAAAATTCCTGCAAGTTGTAACTTTTTAGTTCATTGTCCACCTCTTTTGCGGCAGCCAAGTTGCATGTGTAATTCCCACAGGTGATTGGGAATGGGATGTGGGGTATCTTTTTGAGGGTAAAGAGGGCATGCACCTCCATTATTTGCCTGCAATACTCCAAGAGCACGATATTGTCCCCACAGTGTTTGGGCAACAAGTAGGGTTTCTCGGAGAAGCCAGTGACCCTAATATAGGTGCGTTGTTGGAACTAAATGTAATAATGTCCATAACTATGGACCAAATTTATCACCTCTGAAAATAGGTGGTATCCAGCGTCCCGGGTGGGTGTAAGCAGATGATAATAAATGAACGTGTCATTTACCTGACAAAAACTGGGGAAGCTGGCGTCCCATTGAACTTGTGGGAAATGGTCTCACGGTGCCTTTTGTCCCGGGCCAATCATGAGCATGCCGTCGATAAGTAGGCCATGGGCGTGGGGCCTCTGCTGTGCTAGGGCCCAGAAAACATAGGAAGACATGTAGAATCTCTTCTTCCTGTCCAGTTGCTGGAACTGGGAGTCGACATGGTTGGAGATTATTGTTGCCCAGTCAAAGTATCCTCCCTTGGTGAAGATGTCGAGGAGGAAGTAGTACATCCATCTAGAAAACTCTTGGGCGGAGGGCTGCCCAAAGACCCGGGCCAATGCTATCATTCCCATCTGAATGCCCTCTTTGAATTCAGAGCGGAGAATCTCAATCTTCATTCTTTTAGGGTCCCTCTTTGGGGCCTTAAGCCAGTGGGTATTCATATATACCCGGGCGAAATCCTCCATCTGTGTAAATTGGGCCAAGGCATCAGTCCTTGTAACCACCGAGGCCTTATCAAATTGTGGGATTCCTAGTCTGGCCTGGAATGTGACTGGGTCAAGGGATACCAGAGGAGTAGGGTATCCAGTAGGTTCTGCAGCTACGAGCATAACAGCCTGAATGGAAGAGTTGTAGTTGGTGGCCAATGTCAAGATAAGCTTCAGAGATTGCACGAAGCACGGGAAACAAGCCGCCTTGAGGATTCTGGAGTTCCTGACGTTGATTGCTAGTTGATCTCCAGCCTGTCGCTGGATGTTCATTATTTTCACCAAGGCCTGCATCTCCGGCCAAGTTCCGATGCTGGTGTCGGTGATAAGTTTAACCTTGGACTCAATCTTTGAGCCCATAATGACATTGTCTTGCATGAATTTCATAGCCAGGGGCATCTTCTCCAAGGATTTCTCTATTTTAGACTTTACTGCTGCCCTGGTGGCTGTTGCGGAAGGTAGCTTTGGACTTCCGGGTGGAGAAGATGCGGATGCTTCAGAAATGTTTGGAAAATAAACTCCAGGAACCTACGAGACAAAGCAATCATCAAAACACATTAATCAAAATAAATATTCCGGGGTCCAGAAATCTTACCACCGCGATGTCTGCTTTTCCTGAAAAGTTAGTTTCATTCAAAAATAACCTAAAAGCACACGCATCACATAAACTTAAGATTTTATTAAACATCTAGGTCTGGGGTTTTCATCATACTTGGTAAGGACACAGGATGGATGATGGTAGGAGACCCAGATCCTGAAGAAGTGACCGTTGGTGAGGACGTGTAAAAAGGAAAGTCATCGAGCCTACGTGGGCGCCACGTGCGTAGGTATTAAATGGAAGTTATGGTGATGACGGCAGAGCCAACTGTCTGAACGCGCGAAAAGTGAAGGCCACTTAGCTAGAATTGATTGTGCACATGGGACATAAATGAGGGTCTAACTGGTTTCATGGAAGAGAGAGAAAACTGCCTGTTTGAAACTGGCCGAGAACCGAGTCTCAAACAGGTGGTTTTCTACCCCGAAATGAGTTCACGGGCAAAAAACTAGCAACACAGGCGACTCGACCACCTTGTTAAGCCACCTAAAAGGATATATATGAAGGCCGATGGATATATACATAGAAATAGAGGGATATACAAAGACTATGCACAAATATGCACACATATACATAAATATACAACACGGAACGACACCCGCAGAAAACCAGACAAGGCAGAATATATACAGTCATTCACATAATCTACAAAATGACTACTTCTACATAGAGGGCAGACAACCCTCTGGCAGAGCTGACCCACCAATGGGCAGCAAAACCAGAAAATAGAAGACAAATGAAATAGAAAGACGACGAACGAAAATAAGACAAAAGAAACACTAACAAACTAGGAGAAAACCGAAAAGGCGGGAATAGAAAAAACCAACCTGAGAATGCTAAAAGGTGGAGGAAAGGAGTTACCATGGGAGCTCTGCAACAGCTTTAGTTGTCAAATGGTCACAATCACCACCACAAAGTACTCGCAATCGCCTGGAAATGACTGGAAGTGTTAAGCGCTGATTATCACTAACTCTCTGCAAATTGCTCTGTTTAATTGCTTTGAAATGACTCTATTAATCACTCTGAATGCTTGAAAGTTTTAATCACGGTAAAAGTGAAAGTGATAGATAAGTCCTATTTATACCCGTGGTAAAAATGTTAATCCACCTCCTTCCGGCAATCTCCGGACAAGCAAACCTCCAGACCCCGGGCCCGGGGATTCTCCGCGATGATATCCTTAAGAACATCGTGGCGAAGGATCTCGGAGTCCAGAGTCCAGTTCCCAATGAAGGACAACCTCTGGGACCAGAGTCCCAGAGGCAAAAACCAAACAAACAAAACACAACAACGGGGAAGAAAACCCCAGAGAAAGAAAACAAAAGGGAAAAAGGACAAGGCAAAGCCGCAAGCAAAAAATAAACAAAAGAAAAAAAAGGGGGGACCCAACATTTTGCACACAAAATGTAGGGACGGGGATGCAGGGCATAAAAAATGGTGACTATCTGGGAAAAATGCCCTAGTGCATTTGAGAACTATAGAATCTCTGGTTAGCAAAACTGGAACAAGCCACTTCCCGAAGCGTCTAACAGGCAGAGAGCGACATATCTGAGAAAATCCAACCCATATGGGAGTTAGTCCAGAGCCCTTCATCAGTGGTTTCATGTGTGCTTTGGAAGGAAATCAAGCCAATGACCTCTGAGAGGAGTGGAGAAGAGACACTAATTACATCGAACCAGTCATCAATTTTCTCGCTTCCCACGGAGACCAGAGTTTCACTCCGCCTTTTCCTCTTTTGCTATTTTGTTTATTTCTAGGTGGGGAAGGCGGTAATTCTTTCACCATTATGCTTAAGCTTAGCTAATTTCAATGGTGGTACTTCTTTCAACTGTCCACCTACACTTAGATGTTTGAAGAGGGGATAAAACTCTGGGCCTGAAAAAAATTCCTTAAAGTTTTAGACCTGGGTCAACCAATCAGTACAACCGATCTACCCTTGGCGTGTCTGATTACTTGTTCCTTATATTACTGATGTTCACTGATTGCCAGACTCCCGGAGACGACACTCAATAGAGATTACTCAAAATGTGCCACAACCTGTGAAACAACCCCGGAGACCGGGCTGACTCCACCATGCTAAAGATAGATTCTGAAGTTCACCATGCCATAGACATTGTACTGGAGACCAGAGTTTATGCAAATCATTCCAATTCCTACAAGGCAGAACAAAACGTCGGGACCAGAAGAAAACCAAAAAAAATGAAAACAAAAACAACAAAAGAAGACTGCCCCAGAGGGCAACAGACAGCTATTTACAAGACAGGGTACCTCGCAATGAGGCACCCCGAAGAAATATTTACAAGCGGAAGGCTTTACATATAATACAACTTTAGACAAACTTACCCTATTCGAAGTAGTGCTTGAGAAACTGTCCATTAACGGGCAATGCAACAGGTTCCCCAGTTAGGGTGTTAAGGCGGTAAGTATTTGCCTCGTAGGTTTCTGAGATTAGGTATGGTCCGAGCCAGAGCCGTTGGAACTTGGTATGCTTTCCTTTCTTCTCCCGGGCCTTGTCCCACAACAGGACCAGATCTGAAATCTGAAAAGCCTTGTATTGGGCTCTTCTGTCAAACCATCATTTTACCACTGCTTGATGACGCGCGAAATGTTTAAGGGCTGTGTCTCACTGTTCTTCCATTCGCACCATATTTAAGAGTCGAACCTCCACGATGTTGTCCCTGTTGCTAAATTCTCGCATAAACTGTAAAACTGGGATCTGTAAGTTAACTGGGAATACAGGGTTCTGACCATAAACCAGATGGAATGGGGATGTTCCCAGGGCGGCCTTGACACGAATGCAACCTGCCTAGAGTGCGAATTTCAACTTTTGATGCCAATCCCGAGGATTTTTCTCTAACAGGTGTTTGATCACTTCAAGTAGATTTTTATTTGTTGATTCAGCAACGCCATTTCCCTGGGGATAGTAGTTGCTGGAGAACTTCAAAGTGATCTTCCGATCATAGGTCCATTTGAGTAACTGCACTGAAGAAAACGCCGGACCATTGTCACATACTAAAGCAAAGGGCATTCCAAACCTTGTGACAATATTTTCTTCCAGGAACTTGATAACTACGTCTGCCGTGTTATTTTTGCAAGGTATAGCGTCAGACCACCGAGTACAGTAATCAGTAGCGGTGAGAATGTATCGGTGGCTGGCAGACGAGTTGGGGTTGATTTCACCAATGAATTCAAATGCCCACTAGGCGAAGGGTCTAGCCTTGTAGACTGGTTGTAAAGGCATAGCTGGGTTACACTCACGATGCGCTACGGTTTGGCAAGTATGGCATTTCCTGACATGAGTGTAAACATCCTTAAATATACAGGGCCAATAGTACCCGGCCCAAAGGATCTGATGGGTAGTGGCATCGGCTGAGCCATGCTTGGTTCCAAACTGCCTGTGAAATTCATTAATCACTCTCACAGCTTGGTCCCTGTCGATGCACCAAAGGTACACTCACTCGTAGTTTCTGAGGTAGAGCGCAGAGTTTTTGATCATGAAGTGAGCGCTTTTCATCCGCAGGGCACGGTGTTTATGTGGAGGTAATCCCTCCGGGCATTTATTATTTAGTAACAAGTATACCAAATCAATATACCACGGGTCTTGAGTAATGGACTCCATTGTGTATGTTTGACATTCTATGCGGGGAGTCTCTTCTGCCATCGCTCGACTTAGTCCCTGGCCCCGGACTATCTTCATGGGCTGCATTTCTAAGTCATACTCCTGGAGGATGGCCGTCTCTCACCCAATTCGCTCTGCATTAGCAGAGACTTGACGGCCTGGTTTGGAATGATAGCATGCACCTTGCTCCGGAGAATATAATGCTAGAATTTCTTCACAGCGTGAACTAGAGTGAAGGCTTGCTTTTCTAGTGATGAATATCAGACTTTGGCATTCTTGAAGGGGGAGCTCATGAAAGCTATCGGTCATTCCTCCCCTTCAACCTTTTGAGTCAACACTGCCACGGCAGAGTGCGGCGAAGCAAAGGAGTAAATGTAAAATGGGAGGGAATAGTCCGGACTAGCTAGGACATGGGCTTCCGTTATTGTCTGTTTGATCTGGGAAAATGCCCGCTTTGCTTCAGGGCTCCACTCAATCTTGGTATCCTTCTTCATCATCTCATTGAGCGGTTTAACTATTTCTGCGAACCCCGTGATGAACCGCTGGACGAAGTTGATCTTTCCGAAGAAGGATCGCATCTCTTTCTTGCTGCCAGGAATTTGTAAGTTTAGCAATGCTTCGACTCTATCAGGGTCTATGGATATACCCTTCTCGGAGACGATATGTCCAAGCAACTTCCCCTTGGTGACCTCGAATACGCACTTCTTGGGGTTGAGGGATATTCCATATCGACAAAATCTCTCACAGATCTGAGCGAGATGGGCGGGATGCTCACGCCTGTCCCGAGAAAAGATGGTCAAATCATCTATGTAGATGATTATGCATTGATTCACAAGGCCCTTGAATGCAATATCCATGGCCTTTTGAAAAGTAGCCCCTACATTGATCAGACCAAAGGGCATTCCCCTGTATGCAAACGTTCCCCACTTGGTGGTAAACGTTGTTTTCTCTTTGTCTTCGTACTTAACTATGACCTGGTTATATCCTGAGTATCCATCCAAGAAGCACATCATCTGGGATCCATTCACTATCTACAAAACCTCATCTAATGAAGGGAGAGGGTGATTATCTTTCTTAGAGGCCTTGTTCAAGTTTCGAAAATCCACGCAAAGGCGGATCTCACCGTTCTTCTTTCTTACAGAGACCAGGTTGGCAACCCACGTAGTGTGCCAGATTGGGAAGATTATCCAGGCTGACAACAGTTTTTCCACCTCTTGACGAATCAGAGGCTCTATCAGGGGGTTGACCGGTCTTTGTTTTTGCTGAAAGGGCTTAGCATCAGGTTTCAGGGGAATAGTATGGGTCATGATGTATGTGTCATATGTTTTCAAGTCTTCATAACCCTAGGCAATTACGTTGATGTATTCTCGGAGAACCACGAGAATCTTCTCCTTTTCCTCAGGGGAATAGGAGGTACCAATGTAAATAATCTTTTCCTCACCGGGCTGGCAGATGTTAATTTTTTCAAACTTTCCTCCCTCAAAGGAGGATGACACCTTCTCCCGGGCCTGAGCGTCTGAGTCGAAGATTTGCTCTAGTGCAACCCTCCCCTTTGGGATGGTGTTAGTAGGTAGATCCATGATCCCATCATCTTCATCACCCTGCCTAGTATCATCGTGGTCTCGTTCTTCCACTATCTGGTCTTCGAAGATGCCAACATTCGCCATGAAGGCCAAGATATGCTGATCATCCTCAAAAACCTAAAAGTGGGTGACATTATCTAGAATGGACGGGGTGGGGACCATCTCAACTAAGAATCTCCGGAGTCGCGAGCCAGCCATTGACTCAAGGGTGCTGGCAGAAATGGCAAGGGCATCCGGGACATAGTTCCATTGTCGAGGAATGAGGTCAATGCCGAAGGCATCAAAATCTTTAATAAGGCTCCAAGCCCAGTTGCGGTATGCGGCCAGCCTTTTGTCGTGACATGTTTAGTGACTCCGGACTTGTTTAACAATCAACTCTGAATCACCCAGAGCCTGGAGGTGGGTGACACCTTTTTTAACGCAAATAAGAGTCCAAGGACCAAAGCCTCGTAGTCTATGACATTGTTTGTATAGTTAAACTGCGGCCTGTAGGATGCGAGGAAGGACTTCCCTCACGGGTTGATTAATTCTACCCCAACCCCACAACCTTGTTTGGATCGGGACCCATTGAACTTGAGGGTCCATAAGTTGTGCGTAATCTGGGGCTGGGGAAGGGGAGTAGTCTTTGGATTATTACTAGGAGACTTAGGGGTTCCCTCCCGGACTACTGGTGTGAATGTAGAATTTACCTCCGGAGGTGTTTGGTTTTGGAATTCCTGGGGGATGGCACTAAAGGAGCACATCCCGTAGGAGTACTGGGCCCCGGGGAATCAGTTACATGTTGTTTATTCTGGAAGGCATCAAGGTGTCGGTTAGCGACTGAAAGACACGGCCCACACTCGATCTCTAAATGTTTTTGATAGTATACTCGGCACCAAGTGCCAGACAGGAGTGTAGCAAGGGTTGTCATGGCACCTTGAGAGTCAATCTCAACTCTCATCTTTTCTTCTAGGTCCTGGGCTCTCTGCAGCACTGCGGGATCCTCTCTGGGGATGAAATCGAATGTTAAAATTTTGAAGGGTTAGTACACCCCAAGGGAAGTCTCAGAGAAAAAGACCTCATTGACCCTTCCAACCTCGGTTAGGGCCTGTTTCATCCGGGGTTCACTTTCGACCCGGATCTTATTTGATTCTCCTTCCCACGGAAGCCATAAGTGGGTGAAGTCGGTCGAAAAGTATCCATTCAAGGACTTAGACCAATTTTGACTTAATAACATCCTGTAAGTCTCTGGGATGTCCACCACTTGGATGTCAATTATGCTGGCTATCCTAGGGTCCTGGATAAGCTATATTCACACGTTCTTCAATTCCCCCACCATTTTTATAGTAGTCTTATCCAGCTTGATCACTGCACCATTAGATGGGGTGGGATGGAATCCAAGCTTCTGACAAATGGACAAGGGCATGATGTTACCCGAAGCTCCGGAGTCTACTAAGCAGTTGTGTATATTTCTGCCTTGGATATTCAGGCCTAGTAGGAAGGGAGGATCATCATTGTTCCCCTGGAAGACGGTCGTGTTAGCATCCTTGAATGAGACAGTCTTGGGCGGGCGGCTGATGGCTTTCGGGTTCCCCAAGAGCTTCAGAAGAGACTTCTTCTGCTCGGGATAGTTTAGCAAAACCTCCATCAAGGTCATGGAGGTGGTGGTCTATTCTAACGCCTTTGTAATGTCAAATCTTCCTCCTGAGAACTGGTGATCTCCCTCAGCGAGGTCTTTTGCTTGGTTAGAGCTAGGACCTTTCAGAGGAGCGGTTCGGTCGGTCATGTTATTCCAGGGAGGAGGATTGTCTTTGATAGGAGGTGTGGGCGTGTAAGCTGGTCCTTTACCAACCTGGCTCTGAGTATTATATGGAATCTGTGGGTTAGTAAAGGCATTGGCCTCGAAGGGTGGGATAGATTCATCAAAGAATCCCTGCAGTTCAGATTCATCTTCATCTTCCCTAGAAGTTTCGAAGAAAATGGTGTCACAGGTGAAGGCACTGTGGGTTGGCTCTTAGATAAGAGGTTCTGGAGGGGTGGCATCATGCGACTACTGCCTGTCCAACTGGGAGATCATGATGACCTTTTCCAAGGTGGCACAATTCACCTCATTGTGTGAACCTGTGTCATGCAATCTACACCAATTAGTCATGGGTTGGAAGTCTGCAACTGGTGTGAAATGTGATGGTCCAGCACCATTTTGGTTGGCATTTTGGTTCAGAGGTGGACCTCCAGTGTTCGCGTTATTATTCCATTGTTGTTGATTGGGCCTAGACCCATTATTGAATTTTCTTCCTCGGGTGTTGTTGTTTCGTTGGCCAGAGAAAATGTTTCCCCTCTGGGAATTTGAATTTTGGGGTGCATAGGACCCCGCCTTCAGTTGGCCCATGTCTATAGTTAAGGTAGACAACATTCGCCGGAGGGATTTGACCTCGGCGTTCAACTAAGTGTTGGTGTCACAATGTGACGGTTATTGTTGTTGTTGGCTTCCCGGGAAGGCAGCAGTATTAGTCGGAGTCGAGGGCTGCAATCCTCCAGTCGTAGACGACTGAAAGAAGGGCACTCCAGACAGTTGTACCTGAGACTATTGTGCCTACTGCAGCTGATTCCAAGGGAAAGCTTCCAGACCTGGCACCGTTTGGGTCTGCGTTTGGTAAACATACCAGGCCTGCTGGTCTATCAGGGGTGGCAGTTGATTCATCGTCATCAAGGGGGCACCCATTGCCAGATTGGGGTTGTATCCCCTGGCATACACGATTCCACCGGGGATCATGTTGAAGGGTGTATTCTGCCCAATCTCGCCCAGGGATTTGTTGAGACCATGGGACAATTGTAAGGCTAAGTTGTAAACTTTTGCCAAGGTGTCCCGGTCGCCCGCGATGGTTGTTCTCTAAAGGAGAGTGGCAACGAAAGGGTCCATCGCGTTGAGATAGGTCTGTATGGTTACTTCTGGGGATGGAATAAAAGGGCCCGTGCACCGCTTTAGGGCGCACTGGAACCTATGGTTAAATGTTGCAAGAGGCTCATTGGGTTCCTTCCTAATGGAGATGAACTGGCTATGGGACCAAGCTGGGTCCACATGCACGCGAAAGGTAGCCAGGAAGGCGTCCTCCATGTCCTGCCAAGTGTTTATGGAGTTGGCAGGAAGGTTAAGGTACCAGTTCAACTCGCCTTGCCCTAAAGACAAGGGGAACATCCGAGTCACAACATCTTCATGTTGGATCTGGTGTCGATTCATGACATCCTTATATGCCTGTAAATGCTCTTCTATAGTTCGTGAGCCTAGATGCTCATATCGTGGGCAGATCTTCTCTGGGTGAGAGGGTAAGTCGTTCATTGTGCCCGAAAAAGTTCCCATTGGGGATCCAGTGTTTCTGAAATACATGGCCATTGGGAGAACTATATGTTGGGTAGTTTGAGTATTGGTTCCCGGGATTGCCTGGGAAGATTGGGTATTCTGAGGTATGCTAGACCCCCAGACAATGGCGGCTGGTATGACTTTTGAGGTTCGTTTCTTTCGAGTAGGAGGCTCGAGTTTGAAAAACCTTCCGGGATTCAAGGCAGACCTAAGGACTCTTTTAAATTTTGCTGGGGAGAAAGACCCAATCCCACTGAAGGCTTGCCTCTTAAAAATATAACTTGGGGAACCCTCAGGAGGTGTAAAATTGGAATCTCTGGAGGAGGATGAGTTCATGCCCTCCTTCTAGTGCCAGTTTCTATTGACGGGGTTTTGCTGATTGGGTCCACCAACAGTCATAAGTTGTCACCGGGTTCTGGGGATACCAGCCAACTCTGCCTGCAAAGGTTGTTCGGGGAAATTAAATTCCCCAGGCCTTCAAGCACCTGGGTGTCGGGTCACGATGGTGCGGGGCTCGGTTGGGAGAAGTGACTATTTTTGAGGAGGATAGTTGGTTTCTTCAACTCATTATCTCTAGAGATTCAATAAGGTAAGGTTTCCCCTAGCATTCTACACTTAGCAAATAAAATGGAAAAAGATCCTGCAAGGTTAGAAATACTTCATCTAACTATAGTCATGCTTAAACGTCTAGAACATCAATAATACTCTGACATACTACACTAAATACCGAAGAAATACATAACCATCAGTTAGAACTTCATCAGTAGTGAGGGAAAAGAGGTCGTTAATCTATTTTAACATATCAGAGTAGAAGACATAAAGAACATAAAACATGAAATACCATTAACTCAGAAGTAGGAATGCCAACAATATCATTGCAAAGAGTTCTTCCTTCTTTATTAATGTCTCTTCCAGCAAGCACTGGTGCATGATACAATGGTGGCTCCAGGGGAGCATCTAACTATTAGAAACCAGAACAATGGATCATTGAGCTCTGTAACCAAAATGAGAAATCGCCTTTCTATTACTATGGACAACAAAATCATCAATTTTGCCGACCCTTGGAAATAGGCCGGTTTGGCTATTTATACAACTTTCTTCTAACCCTAACCTTATTTTACATCATGTTTTAATAAAATACAATATCTAGGGGCTGGTACTACCTGCGCCACCCTACAAAAGACCTTGAGACAGAATAGGTCTGCCATGTCAGAAGAATGAGACAAGAATATACAGTGGAAGAATCAGCCTCGAGAAAAGAGCCAGGAAGGATAAGGAAGAAAGTAGGTCCCTCAGGGATCGAGGCTACATGCCTCATAAATGGCAAATGCGGTGCCCTATCTCCAATGTGCCAGGTGTACTCCTGAGTGGTGGCTCGAGAAGACCATTCTGTCAGAAAACCAATTGTTAAGTCGACGCCTCCTTGATGTAGCCAACCACCTTCTGATAGCCTTTATTAACCACTTCTGAAAGTGACCGGTCAGCCTCGGGGACTGAGACACATATCACTTGAAAGAATACAAAATTTTGGATTCGGGACTCTGGGATCTGGGAACTTACGTCCCCAAAAGAATAAAGAATACCCAATGTTAGAGTTTTCTTTGGCCTCCGGAGAAAGCTCAAGGCTGCTTATTGTCATTGAAAGCATGGAGGAGGTGGGAAATGCCATCTTCATCTATATCTTTCAGGCTGGCCCTTCGGTACTTTTCCACTTTAATTTGTTCCCCCAGGTCTGGAACATTCTCTTTAAACTCATCGGCCATTCTCGCTGTGTCATGACCACTTAATATCATGCGAGTTAACTTTTCCATCTGGGCCCCATCTATCCCCTCCGGGGATTGATACCAGGACTTCATTATTTCATCAAAACTCCCCAAAACTAAATCTTCGGGGGTACATGTATCTGTGCTAAGGGGATCAGCCCCGAAAGTCTTTATTACAAAAGACTTGTACAAATTGAAAGAATATTTCACGGCGTTAACCTTATCTTGCAGAGACCCTACCAGTGGCTTGATTACCTCCAATGTGAGGTCAAGTCTGGAGTGCTGCGTTCTCACAAAATCAAATGATTCATCACTGAGAATTCCAAATTCAGAAATCATATCCTCTCCCAGGGTAAGGAGTTCCTCAAGCTCTACCTTCTACGCTTGATAATTCTTAGCATCACCCTCCCACAGTTCAATAAGAATTTCTGCCTGGTGTATAACCTGCCGGGCTGTATATAAATCTGGGAGGGTGGATACCAGGAAACATCGGGTGTTTCCTATCTGCAGGGTGACCCACTCGTCCACTACCTGGGCTTTCTTCTTCATTACTCCTAGGGAATCTATGTTACTCTACGGTAGATCTTCAGAGGTGGAGGCCTCCGGAGGAGTGGCATTGATGGGTCGAGCCAGCTCGATGAGCAACCCCATAAGGTTTGCATTCTTTTCCTTTTCTACCTTGAGCCTTTGGGCTTCTTTCTCGTAACGGGCTTCCACTGCCCTCGCTGCCTCCTTCAGCAAGTCCACCTCGCCCTGCTTCCCTCTTTTACCCAGTGGTACCTCTGCAATGTTATAATCTCTGGGGTCCGTGGTTGCTTCATTGACGCCTGGGGGAGGTGTTGCCACAATGGCAACTGTTTCTCCGCCCGGCCCAGTTCAAAGGGTATGAACTGTCTGCGCCTTCTTGGCCTTTGGCGGGGCCTGAACTTGGGCCATCATTTCGGCCAGGGAGAGAGGAGTCATGGGAGTGGATGAAGCTTTTCTTTTCCTACTCTTTATCAGCCACTAAGGTGGCAGAGGTGGCTTTCCCGCCAGAATTTGTTCCCTTGATTCTTCCCCAGTGTCCTGCGGTTGTTGTTCCTCAGTGGCATGGACTTAATCCATCCCTCTCCCTACATCTACTTCTTTTGTAGCAACATTTTCTTCAACTTCCATCTCCTCGGCCTTCTCCTCTGTATCTATTACTTGGTCTGAACTTTGGTAGGCTTCCTCGGGGATTTCTTCTTCCTGCTACTCTTCTTATTGTTCTTCTTCTACTGCGGGGGCTTCTTCCTCTTTTGGCACTTCCTTTGGTAGTAGGGGAGGTGTTGGGCTGAGATTTAGAGTTTGGGCCACAGTAATCACCTGCCCAAAGGTTTCTCTCGGGAGTGGCCCTTGGAATGTGGCGGCTGGGGTTACGATTATTCTCAAAGGTCTGGTTCCCCCAGCAGATGCCATTTGTTCACCTTTCTTTTGTTGGTCCACTCTCGGACCTTGCATCGCTTGAGCCCCGAAGGAAATCTCCAGCTCTGGCTCTTTTTCTTCTACCTGCTTTTCTTGTTCTTGCGCAGGTTCTTGTTCAATAGCTTCTTACTCTACAGCCTCTTGTTCTACCCTCAGAACCTCTGTCTTTGTTTTATTGTCCCCCTGCAAGTTTCCAAACTCGTCGGCTACAAATACATCATCAAATTCCTCTTGCAGACGGGGACTAGCCGGGACTTCTGCAGGCTTTGTTTCCTTCTTCAGCTCTAAGGAACTGGAGGAGAGGATTTCCACTTGTTGGGCTTGGGACGTTCCCAACCCTGGCTCTGCCTTAGGCTTTTTGTGGAGCCTTTTCTTTCTCTGGGTTACCAAGGGTGGCCCCGCATCTCTTATTGCATCTGCCTCCATGGGATCCACCCACGTTTCCCTCACCATTAAGGCTGCCATCGACAGGGAGGAAGAGGGGCGAAGTGGTCCGACCATGAGCGGTGGAGTGGCCAGCCATGTTATTAATTGCTCCATCATCTGCTGGGAGGCTTCCACTGATTGTTTTATTTGCTTTGTGATGGGGACTTCTTGCACAGGTGGGGTTGTATCTATCCATTTACCTTTATCATCTCTCTACGAAGAAGTCCAGGCCCCCGGAGTCAATTTTGGTGTCGGCTGTGGAGTTAATTTTGGTGTCGGCTGTGGAGTTAATTTTGGTGTCGGCTGGGCTGCTCGGCAGGTACTCCCGGGGCACACCTTCTTGAAATAGGTGTGACTTCGCTCGACCACCTCTCGAGTGAATTCCTCAATTGTGGGACCTTCCTGGGCACTCCAGTTTATTGGTGGAAGAGTCTTTTTGTCGATCCCCTTTGCCTTGTACTCAGGATCGGTAGTGGGGGCGGCATCTGAGAAGTCTATCAGGAACCTTCAGAGCTTCAACTTCTGCATCATACCAGTCATCATTTTGATGTAGTGCCTACTCTGCACCTCCACGTCATCTTGGAAATCTACCCAGAAGTCCTCCATGTGGATACGATGGGGCTCTGAAGCCCGGGGCAGTGCCGTTGCAATCCTGCCATGCAGATCAAAAATTTTCCGCGCCAAATAAAATTCCTGCAAGTTATAACTTTTTAGTTCATTGTCCGCCTCCTTTGCGGCGGCCAAGCTGCATGTGTAATTCCCACAGGTGATTGGGAATGGGATGTTGGGTATCTTTTTGAGGGCAAAGAGGGCATGCACCTCTATTATTTGTCTGTAATACTCCAAGAGCACGATCTTGTCCCTACAGTGTTTGGGCAACAAGTAGGGTTTCCCGAAGAAGCCGGTGACCCTAATGTAGGTGTTCTATTGAAACTGAATGTAATAATGTCCATAACTATGGACCAAATTCATCGCCTCTGAAGACAGGCGGTATCCAGCGTCCCGGGTGGGTGTAAGCAGATGATAATAAACGAACGCGTCGTTTACCCAACAAAACTGGGGAAGCTGGCCTCCCATTGAACTTGTGGGAAATGGTCCCACAGTGCTTTTTGTCCCGGGCCAATCCTGTGCATGCCATCGGTAAGTAGGCCGTGGGCGTGGGGCCTCTACTGCACTAGGGCCCAGAAAACATAGGAAGACATGTAGAATTTCTTCTTCTTGTCCAGTTGCTGGAACTGGGAGTCGACATGGTTGGAGATTATTTTTGCCTAGTCGAAGTATCCTCCCTTGGTGGAGATGTCGAGGAGGAAGTAGTACATCCATCTAGAAAACTCTTGGGCGGAGGGCTGCCCAAAGACCCGGGCCAATGCTATAATTCCCATCTGAATGCCCTCTTTGAATTCGGAGCGGGGAATCTCAATCTTCATTCTTTTAGGGTCCCTCTTTGGAGCCTTGAGCTAGTGGGTATTCATATATACCTGGGCGGCATCCTCCAACTGTGTAAATTGGGCCAAGGCATAAATCCTTGTAACCACCGAGGCCTTATCAAATTGTGGGATTCCCAGTCCGGCCTGGAATGTGACTGGGTCAAGGGATACCAGAGGAGTAGGGTATCCAGTCGGTTCTGCGGCTGTGAGCATAACGGCTTGAATGGAAGAGTTGTAGTTGGTGGCCAATGTCAAGATAAGCTTCGGAGATTGCACGGAGCACGGGAAATAAGCCACCTTGAGGATTTCGGAGTTCCCGACGTTGATTGCTAGCTGATCTCTAGCCTGTCGCTGGATGTGCATTATTTTCACCAAGGCCTGCATCTCCGGCCATGTTCCGACGCTGGTGTTGGTGATAATTTTGACCTTGGACTCAAGCTTTGAGCCCATAATGACATTGTCTTGCATGAATTTCATAGTCAGGGGCATCTTCTCCAAGGCTTTCTCCATTTTAGACTTTACTGCTGCCCTAGTGGCTGCTGCGGAAGGTAGCTCTGGACTTCCGGGTGGAGAAGATGCAGATGCTTCAGACATGTTTAAGAAATGGACTCTGGGAACCTGCGAGACAAAGTGACCATCAGAATGCATTAATCAAAATAAATATTCTGGGGTCCAAAGATCTTACCACCGCGATGTCTATTTTTTCTGAAAAGTTAGTTTCATTCAAAAATAACCTAAAAGCACACGCATCACATAAACTTAAGATTTTATTAAACATCTGAGTCCAGGGTTTTCATCATACTTGGTAAGGAAACATGATGGATGATGGTAGGAGACTTGGATCCCAAAGAAGTGACCATTGGTGAGGATGTGTAAAAAGGCAAGTCATCGAGCCCACGTGGGCGCCACGTGCGTAGGTATTAAATAGAAGTTATGGCGATGATGACGGAGCCAACTGTCTGAACGCGCAAAAAGTGAAGTCCACTTGTTTAGAATTTATTGTGTACATGGGGCATAAATGAGGGTCTGACTGGTTTCACAGAAGAGAGAGAAAACTGCCTGTTTGAAACCGGCCGAGAACCGAGTCTCAAACAGGTGGTTTTCTGCCCCGAAATGAGTTCAGGGGCAAAAAACCAGCAACATAGGTGACTCGACCACCTTGTCAAGCCACCTAAAAGGATATACATGAAGGTTGAGGGATATATACATAGAAATGGAGGGATATACAAAGACTATACACAAATATGCACACATATACATAAATATACAACATGAAACGACGCCCACAGAAAACCAGACAAGGCAGAATATATACAGCCATTCACATAATCTACAAACTGAATACTTCTGCGTAGAGGGAAGACAACCCTCTGGTAGAGCCGACCCACCAACGGGCAAAAAAACCAGAAAATAGAAGACAAACAAAATAGAAAGACGACGAACGAAAATAAGACAAAAGAAACACCAACAAACTGGGAGAAAACCAAAAAGGCGGGAACAGAAAAAACCAACCTGAGAATGCCGAAAGGTGGAGGAAAGGAGTTACCGCGGGAGCTCTGCAAAAGCTTTAGTTGTCAAATGGTCACAATCGCAACCACGAAGTACTCGCAATCACCTGGAAATGACTGGAAGTGTTAAGCGCTGATTATCACTAACTCTCTGCAAATTGCTCTGTTTAATCGCTTTGAAATCGCTCTGTTAATCGCTCTGAGTGCTTGAAAGTTTTAATCATGGTAAAAGTGAAAGTGATAGATAAGTCCTATTTATACCTGTGGTAAAAATGTTAATCCACCTCCTTTCGACAATCTCTGGACAAGCAAACCTCCAGACCCCGGGATTCTCCGCGATGATATCCTTAAGAACATCGTGGCGAAGGATCCCGGAGTCCGGAGTCTAGTTCCCAACGAAGGACAACCTCTGGGAATAGAGTCTTGGAGGTGAAAACCAAACAAACAAAACACAACAACGGGGAAGAAAACCCCAGAGAAAGAAAACAAAAGGGAAAAAGGACAAGGCAAAGCTGCAAGCAAAAAACAAACAAAAGGAAAAAAGGGGGGACCCAACATTTTGCACACAAAATGTAGGGATGGGGATGAAGGGCATAATAGTTGCCACATAATTTAATTATAAGTCACATCAAGTCTGACAATCAGAGATAATTTGGGAATAAGGGTACGACAGTTGTGCGATATAGCAATGGGATTTTAATGAGACAAAGGCAAAGTACAGATTTTAGGTGACGTTAAATATTTTTAGGAGTAAATAGAAATGAAATTTTAGGAATTAATACACTTCCCTCCCCTTACAAAACATTGACAAGTGTCCACACTTGGCATACTTGGCACAAGGAATGGAACTGGCTTAGTGTCGCAATGATACATTTATTGCAATACTAGATATAATCATCAAAATCTATGCGCTAAAAATGGAAAAAAATTGAAAAGCTTGTACCTATAATTTGATCATTGCACGTGCCAGAAAAAGGTGGTGAGAGTGGAATGATAGTGGCGGCGGCTTAAGGGAAAATGGAACGAGAAAGGAAAATGGTGATGACGTGGAAGGTGGGTGGGTGAAAGATAAAGAAATGAAATGAGTTGGAAAGAAGAATTAGAAAGTGAATGGAGAAATGGACTTCATGTAAACACGAAGTTTTTATTTTGTGCATGCTCGATGGAATTCTATTGAAGAGTTGCAGGAAGTGTTACATGTTGCTCTTTTGAAACTTGTTGTCAGAATTGCTACAGGAAGTCTTCTTTTGTTTGAGGCTGGTGATACAACTTTAGCCGATGTCCATTGACTAATAGCTTGAAGTGTACTGGGTTAATTATGGTCAATTGTATGGATCCATTGGTGAAGACATGGTTTATTTCATATGGCCCCAGCCATATTGTCTGCAGCTTCCCTGGTATTTCCTTAAATCTGGAATCATACAGTAATGCCCAATCGCCAACTTGAAACTTTTTGCTCTTAATATGTGAATCGTGCCACTTTTTCCTTTGCTTCTAGATTATTTCAGTGCACTCTAGGGAATATTTGCACATTTCATCCAAGCAATTGAGATGCAACAATCACCCTTTCTGTGCTGCAGGAAGATCAACATTTAACTCCAGTGTTGTCCGCAAAGTTTTGTGTTCAAATTCAATGGGTAACATTATTGCTTTTCCATATAATAACTCAAATGGAGCGAACCCTGTGGTTGTTTTCCAGGTTGTTCTATATGCCCAAACAACTTCTGATAGTCTTCTGCTCCAATCTCGGTGATGCAAATGAACTATTTTTGTTAAGATGGCTTCAATTTCCCTATTTGTAACTTCAGCCTGTCCATTGGCCTGAGGATGATAGGGGCTTGACTTCTGATATATGATATTATATTCCTTCATGAGCTTTGTTATCAAATTGGAAGTGAATTGAGCACCTTGATCAGTAACAAGTTCTCTTGGCACTTCATATCTGGTGAAAATTTCATCACACAAAAATTTGGCAACCTTATGATCCTGGGCATGCTTCATGGCTTTTAATTCAACCCACTTGATCAGATAATCAGTGCACACCAAGATGTAAGACTTCCCATTGGATGGAGGGTCTATTGGGCCAATGAAGTCCATGCCCCATTTGTGAAACAGAGTTACCACCACCTGTGGATTATGGGGCATTTCATTTGATATGGTTGGTCGGCCCATTCTCTAACATTTGTCACATTCCCTTGTGTTGTTGGTTGCATTCTTGTGAAGTGTAGGCTAGTAATATCCAGTTGTTAAAATATTCTAGGCTATCCTTTTTGCTGAAAAGTGTCCCCCACATGGTTCATTATGACATACATGTAGAATTTCATGTCTCATCTTCTCACACACATCTTCGCATTACTTGGTTAGGTCCAGTGTAAAATTGTATGTTATCAATCCAAGAGAAATGGAAGCTTTTCTCTACAAGCAGTCTCCTATCCTTATAAGAAAAATGTGGTGGCATTTTATTAGCTCATCTTGAAGCCCATGGTCAGCATTGAGCAATGAAGAACACTTTCTCTTTGTCTCCTTATATCTTCATGTACTTTGTAGGTAAATGCTGATTTTCCAAGTTCGCCACCAGCTTGCATCCGCAGTCTTTCTTCTGTTTACGATAATGACAACAGTACTCAGCTAACTGTGATTCAACATCTGCATGTTTCTTCTTGGTAGTCATGGTGTCGAGATGTGTAGCAACATCATTAATGATGTCTTTCTTGAAATCTGTAAGCAAGTTAGATATCGCCAGCTTGGAAATGCCTGAACTGATCCCTTTAGTGCCTATGGACCGATATGCTCTGCCTTTCTTCCTAGTTGATCTAGAATAATTAAGAAAAATTTTCTTGAGGTCCTCCCAAGAAGATTAGGATATGTCCCCACTGACCATGAGGTCCAGTGCTTCTAGATAGTTGTCATTTACTCCTCTTAAGAAGATGAGTTTATGTGAATACTCCGCCAAAACATGTTGGGGATTCTTCTGCATTGTGTATAAGAAATGTGAAACATAGTCCTCCAAGGTTTTTTCCTCCTTTTGTGACATTCTAAAAATGTCATCTCCCCTTGGGTCACTTCCCTTGCAATACTCTTTGTATTTCTATAGAAACAAAGTCTGCATTTCATCCCAGGTGGCTGTTGCATTTACTCCTAAGCCCATGAACCATCATAAGGCTGACTCTTTCAGTGTTGGTAGAAACAGTTTGGGTTTGTGGGTGTCAGTGTTATAGTCAAAGCTACGATAGAGGATGTCAAAATTGAACAAAAAGGTGTCAGGATCTTCGGTTATCAAGCCATAAAACTTAGGGAGTGTGGCAGTGGGTATATTTTTGAGATAAGCATTGTTTATAAGGCTCAGTAGAGGAAATGGGAAGGTAGGTTGTGCCATTAATAGAGGTATTGAGAGCTGGAGTTGTTGCTGGAAAGGAATATTAGCTATAGGATTGCTAACAACAGGTGCATTTAGGTCAGAATTATCAAGAAAGTTGGCCAATATTTTAGCGAAAGGCCAAAGACCACTTAGGTCAAAAGGCTCTACTCCAGAGGAAGATGTTGCAGGAAACTCGGGACTTGCGTCAACAAAAGGTAACTCAACTTCTTCATTCAAATTTGCAGACTCTCCTAGAAGAAATCTGTCATATTCCTCTCTTCTTCTTCCCCTTCGATGCATGCAAATGAATTCTTCACACTGGTGAAGCAAATTTCAGACTACAAACCACTATTTAAAAACTAAGCTAGAAATGAAAAATGACTCAGAAAGTTTCTTAGCTTGACACCATCCCCGACAACGACGCCAAAAATAAACTGCCTCACAATAGGTGCTTAGTAATCATGCCCAAAGCCTCTCTTAGGAATGGTTAATTCAATCTAAGGATTACTTCTCCCACCATGAGGTGCATTTAGTTTGTCAACCCTGGGACGTATAATTGAAATGGTATGACATTGTATGTGCACTAAGTTCTTTAAAGAGTCATTCTACCTATGTTGCAGGAAGGTAAAATACATGAAAGGAATCTATGCTATAGCTGTAGGAAAGGAAACACACTTACTCCTTACTGAAATGAATGCTACAAATTGCAAACTCTACTTAAGCCTATTATTTCAACCTAGAGCATTCCCTATAACTATCCTTACAGGTGTTGCAAGAACATTCACAAAGTACAATGCTGCAGGAAGAAATTGCAATCTTCTATCTAGAATGTTGGGAATGCTGAAAGTAAATCTACTATACTCTACTCTAATCCACCTCCCAAGTGGCCTCCCTAGTTGACTTCTACTAATCTATTAACATAGAAGGTAAACCAAAAGTCACTTCATTATATTTCAAGAAAATATTACATAAGAACGATACATGAAACTAGAAAATGAACTTGTCGTGCAAGCTGCAAAAAAACAATGTATTCCCAAAACTTCTGAACTTCCAAACTAACAATCCAATCCCTATAAATAAAGGATCAACATTTTATTCTAAAACAGAAAAGGAAAGATCTGACTGAAATCACGCCAAAGAGGAAAAAGGAAACGTAACATCCCATGACATATGCAATGAAGTTTGGATGACCAAGTCAACATGATGGGATTGCAGAGGGAATATAACAGTGCTACATTCCTGCATTTCTAGAATAATGGCTCCTCATTTGTAGAAGCCGTGTCTTCTGGTGCCACGATGGTTACCCATCGCAACTGGTCTTCAACATCCTCTTTAAATGTTGTCGAACACTCTCAAGGAGCTCCTACTTCTTGGCAGGTTAGTTATCATGCAAAGATATTCATACAAGTAAAATTAATCAAATTGATCCAAATATTATAACACACATTATGATTTCTATATGAAATATTGTAATATATATATAATATCGACAAACATGACACAACTATCTACCCATGGGTTTAATGGTTCTAATTGTACTTTGACATAAGTTTAACTAATTATAAGTCTACAAATATTTTGGTAATACTTAAAAACAAAGTATAAAGATTAATATAATAGAGACAATAAATGGTCTCATCAAGTGGCTTCTTAAACATTGCCGAGAAGCTAGATAGGTTTATGTTGGCTGGGCAATGGGATAAAGTAAATTGGATTTACAATGTTGAGATCATGCCATTGTTTGGTTCTAACCATTTCCCTATTTGTTTAAAAATTCAAGAGGATGTGACACCTGTTAGAGCCCCCTTCAAGTTTGAAGCAATGTGGCTACAGGCTGAGAACTTTATGGATAAGGTGGAGTTTTGGTGGAAGACAATGCCAAAAAGAGAAGGTAACAAGGCTTTCATTTTCTTTAAAAAATTACAACACCTTAAGGAACAACTAAAGATTTGGAATAGGGAGGAATTTAGGAATATTTTTGTGGATAAATTAGCTATTGAAGCAGATTTAGTAGATTTGAACTCAAAGGTGATAGCTGAAGGAATGAGGGAGGATGATTATTTAGTGGAAGTAAGCCTCTCTAAAAAATATGTGGAGGTTTTAGCAAAGGAGGAAATTTTTTGGCATCAGAAATCAAGGGAAACATGGCTGAAAGAAGGGGATTGAAACACTAGGTTTTTTCATAATGTAGCCAAAGTGAAAGGGTCTCAAAACAAAATCTCTTCAATTCAAGATAGTAAGGGAATGATCCTTAAGGAGACAACAAATATTAATAGGGAGGCAGTAAATTTCTTCCAAAATATCTTTGTCGCTCCCATTCTCCCTTCGAATGAAGATTCTAACATCCTAGATTTAATTCTGAGTTGTATCTCTGATTTGCAGAATTTGGCCCTTATTAAGACTATTTATTAGAGATAAAGGAAAATCTCTTTAAATTGGGGGGGGGGGGGGGGGG
>MU225791.1:3355468-3387716 GCA_018584345.1 Thuja plicata | reverse complement strand
GGGGACAAATCCTCGGGGCCTGATGGTTTCTCTGCCATCTTCTTCTAAAAATCCTGGGAGATAGTTGGAATGGAGATGTGGGAAGTTGTGGAAGAATCTCGAGCTGAGGACTTCATTCTAAAGGAATTCAATAATACATTCATTGCTTTACTTCCAAAGAAAGCTGAGAGAGTATCCTTTTATGACTTTAGACCGATATCTTTATGTAATACTATTTATAAGGTAATCTCTAAGGTCACGGCTAATCGCCTAAAAAAGGTGCTCTCTTATGTTATTTCTCCTAAACAAAGTGAATTCATGCCCAATGAGTCTATTTTTGAAGGGGTTGTGGTTTCTCATGGAGCAATTCATATGGTCATATTGGAAAGCGTAGAGAAGATGATGGTCAAAGTGGATATTAGGAAAGCCTATGATAATGTCCATAGAGAATTTATGCTGAAAGTGCTAAAGAAGTTTGGTTTCTGTGATGGGTGGCTTAAGTGGGTGGGCAACTGTATAAACACTCCTAGAATTTCAGTTCTAGTGAATGGAATCCCCCAAGGTCTTTTTGACATAAATAGGAGAATTCACCAAGGGGATCCAATATCCCCCTTTCTTTTTGTTGTTCTTGTAGAAGTTTTGGGAAGACTTGTCTCTAGTAAATGCAGATTGGGCCAATGGAAAGGAATTAAGGTGGCGGAAGGTCTTGACCCTATATCCCACTTACAATTTTTGGATGACACCTATCTAATGGGGGAAGCTTCAGTAAGGGAAGCTAGGTTGATTAGATCGACTATTGACTCTTACAGTGCTTCGTCGGGTCAGAACATTAATTGGAATAAATCAGAGATTTTCTTTTTTAATACCTGTCAGGCAAAACAGAGACAACTATGTGGGATCCTTGGCATGAGAATGGGGAATCTTACAGGTAAGTACCTAGGTATTCCCTTCTTTGGTGGAGATTTTAAGTCACATTTGTGGAAAGATCTTACCAATAGTTGCTTAAAACGCTTGGAAGGCTAGAAGAGTAAATGCCTCTCGTCTACTGGGCGTATACTAATGTTATAGTTTGTGGTTTTTGTTTTCCTTATATTCTCGATGAGTTGTCTAAAGTTTCCTAAAAAATTGATTACCTTTCTAGAAAAGAGCATGAGGAAATTATTTTGGAATGGATCAAGTAATGATGATAAAATCCCACTTCTTGCCTGGGATCAGATATGCAAAACTAAAGCTTCTGGGGGTACTGGTATTAAAAACTGGCATTTAATGAATCTTGCTCTAGGTGCAAAGATGGTTTAGAGTATGTATGCTAATCCAAATATGCTATGGGCTAAAATTCTTAGAGCTAAATATTTAGACTTGGATGTTCCTAATAGAATTCTTACTATTGGGAATCCCCCCAAAGGCTCAACAATTTGGAATTATATATTAGATTGTAGACAGGTTATTACTAATCACTTGTCTTGGCAGGTTGGTAATGGGAGATTGACTTCCTTCTGGAAGGACTCTTGGAATGGATATCCAGTTTTGGATGAAAGTTCTCATCTCCAAGAGGTGATGAGTGTCTGCACAACTGTTTGGGGTGATGAATTGGTGGACTATATAGAGGAGTGACCATCCCCTTTGGGACCTTAGTGGGGTTGGAAAGATGGAAGTCAATTAGGCCTTAATACCCAGTAGTCTGTTCTTCGACTAAAGAACATTTTTTATTCCTGAGAAGTTGTTGTAACTAAAAAAATTAGACTCTTTGATTTGGTGTGCGACAAAGAGTGGACAATATTCTGTTAAACTTGGTTATAGAATTTTCTTGATAACTCCAATATGCATTTAGAATGGCCAACAAAATTATGTTGGGGGAAAGATTGTCTCCCTAAAGCTGGATCCTTTGCTTGGTTGGATATTAGAGGATGAATTCTAATAGGTGAGTGTAGGAAAAAATATGGATTTATTGGTCCTACCAAATGTGTCCTTTGTGGGAAAGCTAATGAGGATGTTGATCATCTGCTGGTTTAATGTAATTTTGCAAGTGCATGTTGGGATATGGTAAAACTGAAGTTGGGGTGGTCAGGGCCTTTGCAGAATTCCGTTAAGGACCTTTTTTTTAAGTTGGCCTTTGGAAAAATGCAAGTTTGTCCTTTCTAAGGTATGGCAAATATGCCCTTCTATAGTAGTTTGAGAGATATGGAAGGAGCGAAATTGCAGGATCTATGAGGATAAGGTGGAATCTTTGGATAGGGTTATGGTAAGAATTAATTCTTCTATTGAGGAGGTCCTGGGTGCTTCAATATTCTCACTCAAGTCTTTGACTCCACATACTTTAGAGGATAAGCGAATTTAGAAAGAATGGCCCGCCACAAGGATTTGCTTTAGGAATGCTGGTTTACAGAATGGGAAACCTAAATTAGGTAGAGATAAGATCAAATGGGAGACCACGGAGTGGGGGTGGTTAAAATTTACTTTTGATGGTGCTGCAAAAGGGAATCTTGGCCCCTCTGGTGTAGGAGTGGTAATCAGAGATTGGCATGGGAATATAATGACATATGTAGTCCAAAAACTATCTGATGGTATAACAACTTGGTGGAGGCAAAAGCTTCTATTCTGGCTCTGAAATTGTGTTTAAATCTAGATTGTCAGAAAATTCATCTGGAAGGTGAATATCATATCATAATTTAGGCTATTAAGAAAGGTTTTAATTAAGCTTGGCATCTACAAGGTTTTATTCATATTCTGCAGGATCTTCTTTCTAAATTTGAGGCCTTTAAAATTAGCCATGTACGAAGAGAAGGAACTTGTGAAGCGAATGTTTTATCGTGGGAATATTTTAGAAAAATGTGGAAGGAGGATTTTGTTTACAATTTCTAGGCCTATGTAATGATTATAAGTGCATGAATTTTTAGAGCCATAAATGTGTTTTTAAAATTACGTCTTTTCATGGTGTCCTACGCGGGTGATGAGTTTATTGGCTTTGGCGGGCTTGTACGAGTGATGATGTATGTCCATCTATGGAAGGATTATCTTTAATGAATGAGTAAGGATGGAAGCTATAAAGTAGCCTCTCTTGCTCGGTCTTTTTATGGTTTCAAGTGTTGAAAGTTGTTAATTTGTGAAAATAGAGGTGGTTTCTTGAGGGCTTTGGTTTTAGACTCTGGTTGAAAGCATTTGGAATATTAGTAAATTTTGTGAATATGGAAGCCACATTTTTAGTGGATACTTGGAAGTAGCAGAAATCCTTTAAAGGGCCAGTGAAGATTGAACAAATGTGCGGCTTGATTGAAATCAAGGATGATAAGATCATCTGGGTTGTGGGAGATGTTTTAGGGCCTTTCTTCATGAATAGGAAGAAGAAATAAAGGGTTAATCTTGAAATTATTTCAATGGTAATGGCTTGGGGTTTAGATATTGGGAGAGAGTGCACTGAGGTGAAATGAATGGTCTCTTGCTTGTTTGATAAAGACTTGCTCTTTGAAATGGAGTCTATTTTGGAGTGGGCAGTTCCTGGAATTGGTTCTAATTTGACAGAGTGTTTTGAGGATGAAGATGAGGCCTGTGTGTATGGTTTTGTTCCATTTACCCACTGGTGGGGCAAAGTTGATAAGGGAAGTTTTAGAGCTGAGTGGGCTTTAGCGTGGGAAAAGCTAAAGCAAATGGTGGAAAAGCATGAAATTATGAAAGGTTATGTACAAAGTTTTTTACCTATTAAGGTGTCACACAGAAAGAGAACGAGCCAAGGATGAGAGCACCATTAGAGACCAGTGAAGGTTTGAAGATGTCGGCTGGTAATTTTGTTCTTTTTGGCAACATTACTCTATTTTTTCCTCTCTGTGATAAGGAAGATGGGAGGTCTCTTGCTACTAAAACCATGTTAACATTCTGGTTATGAATGTTTTTCTCTTCTCTGTTGCAAGAGGATTTTGGTGTTTGGTGACGTATGGTTTTGTTGGGGTCGATTAATTTTGTGATAATGATAGTGACAAGTAACCCAGAAAACACAGACCGATGTTGTCTGGCTCTTGACATTGCACATGTCAAGGATGGCTCAGATGTTGATGCTATTCTCTTTAGCGATTTAGCCAATTTTTGATGTCATTTTTGTATTGAAAGTATGTAAGGAGGTTAATCTACAAATATTTGGTGGTACTTAAGATAGTTTATAGGATTTTTTTGTTGATTGATGCTAGTGGTTGATTTGTTGTTGATGCTAGGTTTGTAGGGAAGTGGAAATGAATAGATCAGAAATGTCCTCAGATATTGCTATTTTATATTGTAAAGCATATCTTCTATACACTTAATGTAATCTTTTATGAATATTAATAAAATCAATGTTACTGATTAAAAAAAAGTACCCACTCTCAATACAATCTTCTCAATATCCTCATTACAACTCTCCCTAAAATAGTTGGAATTTTCACATAGATTCTCGCCCCCTTTGACAACAATGGAAAAGGGTGCCATATCTCTTCTTTTTTTCCTCTGCAAGGTGTAGCTTTTTCAAATCTTCATGTCTCTAACAACTAGGTGCAAAATCACCCAAATGTGTTCTATAATGTTCCTGCAATCACTCCCCCTGAGGAGTAGATCCATACATCAAGTCCAGAAAATGATATAGATCTGAAAGCCAGTGGAATAATGCATTCCTACATCAATTTAGGTCTCGCAAGGAGGGGCTCTCACCCCAAGCATACCTCTGATATAGTCAAAGCCATCCTTTGGCAAAGGTTTTGTAAAAATATCTACTATATATTCCTTTGTGCTGATATAGTCCAATCTAATCTCCTTCTCTACAACCCTTTCTCTCAAGAAATGATACTTAATGGAAATATATTTAGTCTCTGAATTCATAACTGGATTCTTTGACATATTCACTATACTAGTGTTATCACAATGGATAGCCACTGGCTCATCAAATGTTATCCCAATGTCCTTCAATATTTGCTTCATCTAAACAATCTGTGTACAATTTATAGCAGAAACAACATACTCTAAGTCAGCAGTAGATTGAGCTATACAATCCTTCTTTTTACTTAACCAAGAAACCAATCTTTTCCCAAGAAAGAATGCACCACCACTTGTACTCTTTCTGTCATCAATATTTCCTGTCTAATCAGCATCAGTATAAGCATGCAAATCAAAATTATCAGATTTCTCATACCATAAGCCATAATCTAGTGTTCCTTTCAGATAGCTAAATATTCTTTTCACAGCAGCAAGGTGTGTCTCTTTATGATCTTCTTGATATCTTACTATAATTCCAACTGCATTAGCAATATCTGGTCTAGTGTGACTCAGATATTGTAATCCTCCAATCATAGATTTGTACTTTGTCTAAAAAATACTCTGAGATTTGTCAGTAGTAGTAAGCTTGTGACTAGTGACCATAGGTGTTCCAAGAGGTTTACATTCTTCCATTCTAAACTTTTTCAGAATTTCCTTAAGATACTTTGTCTGAGAAATAAAAATTTCATTCTTGTTTTGATTAATTTGCAGTCCAAGGAAAAAAATTATCTCACCAATCATTGACATATCAAATTCTTTTTTAATTTCCTTAGAGAAATTTTTACTCATTACATCATTTTCTCTAAAAATGATATCATCAACGAAAAATTCAACTATTAGAATTCCATCTTCACTAGTTCTTTAGTACAAATAACTGTATGCATTACCTCTTCTGAAACAAAGACAAAGTAGATACTTGTCCAATCTTGCATACCATGCTCTAGGTGCTTGTTTCAATCCATACAATGCCTTCTTCAACTTGCAAACCATATCCTCATCTTCTGTCAGAGGAAATCCTTCAAGTTGTTCAATATATACTTCCTCTTCTAGATCTCCATTGAGAAAGGCAGATTTCACATCCATCTAATATAATTTTAAGTCTTTATGTGTAGCATAAGCAATAAATAATCTTACAACCTCAAGCCTAGAAACAAGAGAAAATGTCTCTTCAAAGTCTAAACCTTCTTGTTGTGAATATCCTTTACAAACCAGTCTTGCCTTATTTCTTACAACCGTTCCTTCTTCATTTGTCTTGTTACTAAAAACCCACTTAGTTCCTATAACATTCTTATCTTTAGGTCTAGGAACCAGTTCCCAAGTGTTATTTTTCTTTATCTATTACAATTCTTCTTGCATAGATTTATTCCAAGATTCTTCTCTACATCCCTCATCAGTAATTTTAGGTTCAACTTGAGAAATCAAACAAATTTCATCTCTTAATCTCGATCTTGTCATCATTCCTTTATTTTCATTGCCAATAATTCAATTTTTAGGATGGTTTTTCTTAACATACCTTGGAGTCTTAGGAATTTTAGTAGGATCATTTGAATCATCTTGACATACCTCAATCTCATGTTCAATCTCAAAAGGCTCTTCTTGATCTGCAGTAACCTCCTTGATCTTTGTTGTCTGGTTACAATCATATATTCTTTCTTGAATCTAGAACTTTTCATCAATCCTCACATTAGCACTTTCAATCATCTTTCTCAATCTTAGATTGAAACATTTATAAGGTTTTCTCTTAGTACAATAACCAAGGAAGATTCCTTCATCACTTATAGCATCAAACTTTCCTATCTCATTGTCTCTTTTGATATAGCATTTACTACTAAATATTTTAAAATATTTCACAGTAGGAGTATGATTAAACCATAATTCATAAGGAGTCTTACTTGTACCTTCTCTGATCTGAACTCTATTCAAAGTATAAACATCAGTACCAACAACTTCTCTCCAATGAACATGTGATATATTTCCTTCCAGCAACATGGTTCTTGTAATATCTAATATTGTTCTTCTTCTTCACTCTGCTATCCCATTCTGTTGTGGTATCCTAGAAGTAGATGTCTATTTGTATATTCTATGTTATTCGCAGTAGGTATTGAACAAGCCTAAAGTAAACTCTCCACCTTTATCTGATCTCAAACATTTTATCTTTAAACCTGATTCATTCTCAACTTTTGCTTTGAATATCTTGAATTTGTCAAAATCCTCATATTTCTCTCTCAGATATGTAACCCACAACATTCTAGAAAATTCATCAACAAAAAGTATAAAGTACCTTTCACCATAGTATGACCTCATTTTTAGCACCACACATATATGTATGCACTAGATCCAACTTCCCTTTTATTGAGTAAGATTTGCTTTTGTAACTGCTTCTATTTTATTTCCCCATTACACATTCTCTACACATGGTGTTAGATGGTTTTATAATCTTCAGTAGATCTCTAATAGAATTAGTCACACTTACCTTCACAATATTATCAAAATTCACGTGACAAAATCTTATATGCCATAACCAACTATCATCAACCTTTGAAATAAAATAAGAAGCCTCAAATGTATTCAATTCAAATACATTACGTCTTGACTTAGTACCATATGTGATCAATTCTCCTGACTTACTTCTGATAGAGATTTTCCCATCAATGAATTTCAATTGATAACCTTTGTCCACTAGTTGTCCAACACTTAGCAAATTATGCTTAAGTCCATTGAAAAGTAACAGAACATCAATATTAGTCTTTCCATCCAAAGAAATAGATCCAACTCCAATGATAATCTTAGGAGTATTATCACCAAATCTCACAACACCACCATCATACTTGGTTAGCTTAAAAAATTTATTTCTATCTCCAGTCATATGGTGTGAGCAACCACTGTCTATGACCCATTCAAATTTCTTTTCAACATGTGACACTAGGGCTCTCTCTTCATGAATAGGTTCATCATCCTTTATAGAAATAAATCCAATCCCATCATAATCAATATCATCATAAAAAACACCTTCACTAGCATAGTAACATTCCTTATCCTTGGAATACTTAGGTTTATAAAACTTAGATTTATGTTTAGGAACTCTTGTAGGATATCTAGATGCAAAATGACCTGTCTTGCTACATTAAAAACATTTCAGAGGTAACTTTCCTTCAAACTTACCCTTACCTCTCTTTTATCTTCTAACAATCAGGGCCACAATTTCATCCAAATTTATTTCTTCTTCATGTATCTATTCCTATTCATAAACATATTCACCAAGTTCTTCTCTCAAGTCACTTTTGTTGGTGCTCACAGTCCCTAGTAAACTCTTTTCATTTTTATGCATAGTCGCCTTAAATGTTGTCTCAACTTTAGGTAATGAATCTCCCAGTTCTACGGCCTCAAAGGTAGTTAATTTTGCAACCAACATATCTTTATTGAAGTTTGTCGTCAAAGGTATGATCTCTTCTATAGCTTGCACTTTAGTCTTGTAAACAAGTGTCAAAGATCTAAGAATTTTTGCAATTAGTTCTTCCTCACTATATATGACTCCAAAGTTTCTAATGCCAATAAAAATCTCAGTAACTCCCTGTACATATTCTCTAATATTCTCGTCATCTTTCATTTTCAGATTTTCCACCCTTTTCTTCCAATTTTGCAACTTTGCCTCCTTAGTAAACTTATCTCCTTCATATAGTGCTTCCAATCTTGTCCAAATGTCATGTGCAAAATCTAGAAATCTTTAACCTCTCTCAATTCACCTTCAGAGAGCACACTAATCAGTGCTTCTCTTGCGACCATGTTATATGAAAATATCTTCTTTTCATCATCGATAGCTTTGTCTAGTTCATCGTCAACCTTCATCTATACATATTTCTTTGTAATCATCCAGTAGTCAATTCCCAAGCATAGTAAATGTGTTATCATCTTGTTCTTCCAACTATCAAAGTTTTCAGGATCACCTCAAGATGTTACGCTTTCTCTCTAAGGACCAGATGCTTTGATACCAATTTTAAGGAATAATAGTCCACCAACACAACTGAGAGGGGGGTGAATCAATTATGAGAGAGCTTATTAAACATTAAACATTATAAGCCAAAACTTTAATCCAAATGATAACACAGTAAATGCAACACTAATACATAATCCTTTGTTGTCGAGGAAACCCTGGTGGGATTTAGCACCCACAAATAATGTTCTGAGAGTATAGTATCCCTACTAAAATATTTAACCTTGTTAGGAGCTTATTAATTCATTAAATTACTTAGTCCCTATTAAAGGATAGACCCTATTAGGATTCAAGAGTAATAGTAGGCTCACTACCCAGGCACACTGCCTAAAGAAGGTTAAATCCACCCTCAGGACTTACTATCCAAAATACAAGTGTATATAAGACATATACAATCGAGTGAACTATTTGATGGAAACTGTCTTTGATTGATTGGTTTCAATGAAATCTCTTAATCACATCCTCTACTCTACATCTAGCAGACTTCACATAAAAAAGCTTGCAACATCCAAACTTTGATGTTCCACACTTTCCATAAAAGAAAACAAATTTATTTTATACAAATTTACAATAAGAAAATAGGTCGGCCAATTTAGACTTCCCCAATTCACTAATAATTACTTAAGCCCTTTCTAAGATACACACGATACCTATAACAAATAAACATAAATTACAATTCATCAAATATAATCCAAGATCCATAATACACACCATATCTTTGAAGTCGACCCCAAATATGTCTCCTTAATAGCACACGCCACAACTGACATCACCAAGAGTCCTGCAACCCAAAAATCATAACAAACATGTCTCCTAAAATTCCCCAAACTCACATATCATGAATCCTTATCGCATGTAAGTTATCCTCAAAATATAGAGACTAACTTTGTCAAAGATCACTGTCATAGTCCAGTACCTAGTCTTCACTAAAACATCTGTAACTCACTCCATCTGCAATAGTAAGCCATGCAACCTTAGAAATAATATCACAACACATCCTTGTACACATAACCATCTTTTATAATTCTAAAACAACTGTACAGTACCCGTACACTTCTGTCAGTCACCCAACAATAGTAATAACCAGTCTATTCCGCCTTCATAGAAACATACGTTGACATCAATGACAAAGCATGAATGCCAACAACAACAACAACAAAATCCAATTCCAATAGAATTTTAAATTTCAAAAAAGGAAAACTGCCATGTAAATATCTAGGGCTTCCCCTAGACAAAGGATGTAGGTCTAGTAAATTATGGGATCAAATGGTGTCTCAAATAAAGAACATAACTGAATCATGGAAGGGAAAATAGCTCTCATCATCTCGGAGGGAAACTATGTTAAAATATGTACTATCTGCAATGCCAATTTACCAACTATCATGCATTAACCTTCCTGTAGCCAATAAGGATGAATTAAATAAGCATCTTAGAACTTTCTTTGGGCAAGGAACTGGGGAAAAGAGGAAAATATTGTTACTAGCATGGAATAAGGTGTGTAGACCTAAGGAGGAAGGAGGGGTTGGCATAAAAATATCAAGGAGAAAATAAATTCCCTTGGTGCTAAACTAATTTGGAGAATGTAAAATACTCCACATCTAAAATGGGCCAAAATTTTGTACCACAAATACCTAACCAACATGGATCCATCAAGTATCTTTAGAGAGAAATCCCCTCCTATTGGAACATGTATATGGATCTTTATGTTAGAATTAAAGATCACCATCATGAAAAAACCCACATGGAATCTTGGTAAGAGAGAGCATGCCCTATTCTGGTCATACTCTTGGGGAGGCTACATAGCTTTTGAGAAGATATCTAACTTTAGCAAATCCAAAACCCTTATGGAGTCTAGTTGGGGTAGATATGTGAAAGATTATATTGAACTAGTGGATGGAAACATTAATAAAGGATGGAAATGGAAATCCTTGGATGATACTAACATTCCTAAAAAAGGAAAGGAGGAACTAGAAAAAATCTTGAGAAGTAGAAGTATAACTTTCCACCTAGGGGCGGAAAAAATGGTATGAGATGGATCAAATTCAGGAGAATACACTAGTAAGGAATGATATGATTACCTTGTTAGTAAAAATAAGAGATTTAAGACAAATATTCCTCTAGAATTATGCTGGGATAAGTATTGCCTACCAAAGGCTAGAATGTTCACATGGCTGGCCCTATGAAATTTTTTTTGACAACACATAGGTTCAGAAAAATGGGATATGAGGGCCCTAATAGGTGCCCTTTGTGAAAAGAGGAAGAATATTATATATATCATATAATACTAAAGTGCAAGTTCTCACA
The DNA here is from genome assembly GCA_018584345.1 of Thuja plicata. Lineage (NCBI taxonomy): Eukaryota > Viridiplantae > Streptophyta > Pinopsida > Cupressales > Cupressaceae > Thuja > Thuja plicata. The sequence goes on along the minus strand of MU225791.1, from coordinate 3,376,669 downwards.
TCAATGCTGGATCTAGCTATGTGAGAAACTAGGATGGAGCTTTGTCCTCCCAAGGTCCATATTAAGCATGTTCCAATCTTGGACGATCATTAAAAAACACTGCTTATATGGAGGAATGTGGAAAGTTGCTCCCTCTATTGTCATATGGGAATTATGGAAAGAAGGTAACAAATGACTTTTCAAGGAAAAGAAGATGGACTGGAAGAAAATCATTAAGAAAATTGAGGCAACCATTATTGAGACTTTAAACAACAAAATTATGAATTAGCATAAAAAGGAGTCTGAGATGACTTATTAGGATGAAAAAATGAGGGGCAGATAGGTTGGACTTAAGATTCCTCCTTATATGGGACATGGAGCAAGGAAGAGTAAAAAAAAAGTAGTGTGTGTGGCAACCCGTAAGAAGGGCTAGTACAAACTAAATTTTGATGGAGCTTCAAGGGGCAATCTAGGCAAATATGGAATTGGATGTTGCTTGCATATTGTTGATGGGGTAATGATTGCTAAGCTTGAAAAACCTATTGGAATAGAAACAAATAACAAGGAAGATTTAATGGCCCTTGTGGAAGGGCTGTAGATATGTAAAGACACAAGGATTGATAAATTATCAGTTGAAGGGGACTCAAATATTATAATCAATGCACTGAGAAATGGCTCCATGCAAAATTGAAAACTAAATGCTATTCTATCTATAAGTCTACACTTGGCTCAATCCTTTAGAAAAATAACCTTCAACCACATACATAGAGAAGGAAATATCCAGGCTGATGAACTTGCCAATAAAGGGGCAGGTGGAGACACTATCAGTTGAAAGCAAAAAGGTTGATCTGGTTCACTATATTAGGGTAGGAGATCTGCAAGGATGTCTGGCACATTGCGAAATAGGTTCTTTACACTTTTCGATGGATGTCCCCACATAAACATTAGAAAACATTAACTTGGAGCTATCAACCACTGTATATCCTGAAAATATTTGAAGGAACCCATAGATCAAACCTATTTAGATAATTTAATACAATTATATACTGATATATATGTACACACACACATATATATATACACACTACACACACACACACACACACGTATACTCACATATAAATATTGATCCACATAATATATATATATATATATATATATATATATATATATATATATATATATATATATATTACATACATAGATAATTTGTTCACTTATAAATGAACATCTATAAATTTATCCATTTAATTGTAGGTTAGAGGTGACGGATGTTGTGTACATTATAGATTGCATTGATCTATGAAGTGTACTAACTAATTGTCATTTTAGGCAATTATTATTGAGGATGGTAAATTATGATGGCATCGGTGGCTTAGAATCACATAAAATTAAGAGAAACTTAAGGAATTAATGTGGAAGTCCTTCAAATAATGACAAGTAACTTTAAAACATCTTATCAAGACTTTTTGCAGGCAGAGCTTCTTAAAGCCACTTATTGTTTAGGATTTTTAAAGTTTGGTCTCTCTTCTCTTGTGGAAAGATAACTATCTAATAATGGATACGCCGATAAAACTAGGAAGTCTTAGCATGTAGGTGGCCTTCGACACTGACATAAAAATAGAAAAAATAAGACAAATTGTGGATGTTAAAAACAGTCATATGGAGGGTTGTCCTTAGAAGATTGGGTGATAAGTTTGTTAACTAGTGGGATAGGTTTAGGGCTGATCCCGATATCCCATCCATGCTTATAGCTATCGCCATGCATATTTACAACAACTGAGTCGACATAGCTAGGCTCTATAGGGAACTATTCATCAAGGACATCCTAGTTGATTTAGATAGAGTAATGATAAACATTAGAAATTACCTCACTATTTCCCACCCTGGAAACTATGGCAGACTTGTGATAAGGAATAGACCTATTACAATCTACCCAATTTTGTATTCGAAAGACTTGGCAGGATTCTAGGCCCAAAGGCCCATAATTGAAATAAATATGGACTTCCTCATGCATATCTTCGAGATTAGGATCACGAATAACAAGAATTGGTTGGAGGAATATATCGTGGCTGACAGAGTGGAGGAGGCCAACATCAATGACGAAGATATAGAAATTATTCATCAATTTGTTCAATAGAATATTTAGATATGGCTCTTTGGCATTTTGTTTTTAATCGTGCTATGTAGGATGGTCCTAGAAGAACTTATATTTTTCAAGTTTATAGATCACCGGTTAAGAATCTCTTCCACATTTTGGGTATCTTTGATAGGACCCACATTTTGATAAATTGTGGCTTCTACATGATTTATCACTTCAGTAACTCTTAGGCATTTTGAATTAACAATGATGTACAACATATACTTATAGTGTTTCACTCTATTTATATACTCATATAGTGCTATAAACTATGACTTAAACATTATATTAGATAGAATCCATGGTTATATATATTGATCTAATACTTATGTTCTTGTTTTACAATCTATTTGCATACGGTTATACGGCAATATCATGGAATTTCCCCAATATTGTATGCCATGACTAGCTAGGTTAACTTATGGATAGAACAAGGTATATTACCATTCTTGATTATTACCTAACAAACTATTTAACTAATATTATGTTCTTTAGGTAACATCTTCTCTTTAGACTACCCATCTATGATACTAATTTCATTTGCTGGTGATTGTATAAGGACCTCTAACAACTATGAATTTGGGTAAAGTATGGAAGTAAAGATTCATAAGATAATACACACACACACACACACACACACACACACTCACACACACACACACACACACACACACACACACACACACACACACACACACACATATCATGGCTCAGTTTAGCATCTACTCTGGTTTAGTGACTTCTTTTGTGTTGTTGGTTCCAGATGTCTGTATTATATATATTTATAAAGTGTGATTTATATAGGCTCTGATATTTACCTTGACCATGTATGGTGTATGTCTTCTCTGGCTTACTTTAGTTCTAGCCTCATATGGCCTTATATCTTTCCCTATTATAGAGTGGTGCGAATTAATCTTCTTTCTTTGGAAAACTATGAAAGTTTTTCATACTTAGTTTAAAGGTTAAGGAAGGCATATTTTCTCCACACACACACACACAGATCAGGATGGAATTGGGAAAATACTGAAATCTAATTTTTTAGCATTTTCTATGTCTCACTAAACTACATTTTTTAAGGTCTTCGGGGAATTTTTGGGCCCATCTCTCTCATTAAGAGCCACCCAGTTGTGGTTCTAGAATTTTTTATTATCTTTCTAATGAAGTAAATGGTTCGCAAATCAAAGCTAGGACTAGAAAGTTATGCCTTCTCCAAGTGGGCCTAAATTTTTATTTAGTTTTTTTAAATTTTTGGTAGTTTTAATAAGTTTATTTGTAATAATTATGAGGACTCTTCATTTCATTTCCAAGAGATTCTAGTGATCCTTGCAATCCATCATATCTGTATAAACTCTAATTTTGAATAGAATGGATTACTTTTTGGCTTGCAATTCTGTTGTTAGTCTTCTATTTATTTTATATTGAACTTGACAATGCCGCTGGTATCACACCAGGAATTGTAATCTGATTCATAATTTAGATAAGTGGTATCAAAGTGGGAATGCTCCTTTATGCCAATTTACACAAGGTCTTATGAAATATTAGGATTGGATACACAAGATTTGTCAAAATATCCACCTTTGAGGTGCACACGATCGAAGATGTCAGATGATGCAATTAAGCAGTTGGTGGAAGAGGCTTTAAATAAGCAACGAGAGGAGATGATGAGTCAATTTTCACTCCTTCTACAGAATTAAAAACCCTCTGGATCAATAACAATGTTTCATGGAAATACCCCTTTCAAAGTGCAGGTAAATTTTGACATCCCAAATTTTGAAGGAAAAGTCGATGCTAAAGCTATTGATAACTGGTTATCAAAATTGGATAGATACTTTTTTGTAAACAATTTCTCAGATGTAGAAAAAATAATGTTTTCTCTCATCAAATCTGAAACCCATGTGAAATTATCCTGAGAAACCAAATTAGCAAATAAAGAACGATAATTATCTGATGAAAATGGCTTGGAAATATCTCTTGATAAGAAGCCCACATGGGGAGAATTTGTGGAATACATAAAAGAAACATACTTTGTTGAGGATGTCTATGAACATAAATACATAGAATGTCAGCTGCTTTGACATAAGAGAGATCAGTCTGTGCAAGATTACACTAACACATTTCATTCACTTTCAACAAAACTTGGTATTGAGGATTCAGAGAAGCATCAAATTATGAAATATTATAGTGGACTTGGTATATTCAAACAAAGATGGAATTTTTGAATATTGAGACATTGACAATTGCCTATAAATATGCTACAAAAATTGAAGAGAATTCAAGCAGAAAGGGTAGAGGGGCTACTTTGCAAATAATAAGCTAAGGGTTGAAGGTGACAATAAATCTGCAGGAAAACATGTGACCAAGGAACCTCACTCAAACTCACCTAAGAACACATGGTGGGATGCAAAAAAGACATAGAAAAATATAGGCATGTGGTGTGAGATGCATAATTCCCCAACTCATAATACAAAGGATTAAAAATCTCATGACATAAATACGAGGAGAGGAAGCTAAATATGAATCATCACCAATAGATACTTGTGAGTAAAAGGAGAATGATTCTGTCATAGAAGTAGACCCATATGCCATAGTTGCAATTTCTAAAGTATGCATTGTGAAGATGAAGAGAGAATTTTTCGTTCACATATGTGGGTTGATGGAAAGCCTCTACATTTTATTGTTGACAGTGGGAGCCAAAAGAATTTGGTATCTAGGGAGACAATCAAAAGATTGAATTTTAAAGTGACAAGACACCCACAACCATACTCTATGGGATGGGTAAATGAGGGAAAAGATATTCAAATAAATCAACAGTGTCATCTGCCATATTCAATCAAGCCTTTCAAGGATGAAGTGATATGTGATGTAGCACCGCTGGACGTATGTGATGTCTTGTTGGGTAAACCTTACATGTATCAGAGGCATGGAGTGTATGAATCCAGGCCACATAGTGTTACAATCAAGCTTGGTGGGAAGAGGTATCGAATCATAGAGGTATGCCCAACACAAACCACTTCTTTAATTAGTGCTAAACAATGTAAACATTTGATTTCTCAAACTAGAGATTTTATTCTTCTCATGGTTCACCCTGAACAAACAAAGTCAATTGTCCTTAATACACATGGTAAGGTATCCATAACAACAAATCAACAAAATCAGATGGATAAAATTTTGAAAGAATATCATAGTGTGTTTAAATCACTGGCGGGAGTTCCAACACACTGTTAAGTCAAGAACTCTATTGATTTAATCCCAGGAACACCAGTACCACATGAGCCAACATATAGAAGGTCATTTTTGGAAAATGATGAAATCAAGAGACAAATTCAAGAGTTGATTCAGAAAGGACATATTTTTCCAAGTGCTTCACCTTGTGGCAGTCCAATTGTTCTTGCTAAAAAGAAAGATGGGACATGGAGACTTTGTATTGATTATAGGGCATCAACAAAATCAATGTGAAAAATAGATATCCAATCCCTCAAATTGATGATTTTTTGGACCAACTTAGGGGGGCTAAGTTCTTTACAAAAATTTACTTGAAATATGGATATCACCAAGTACCAATTGATCCAAAAGATGTATGGAAGACTGCATTTCAATCTAAGGAAGGTTTTTTTGAATGGTTGGTTATGCCTTTTGGCCTGAAAAATACCCCAACAACATTTATGAGGTTGATGAATGATGTTCTTAGACCATTTATTGATTCTTTTGTGGTTGTTTATTTGGATGACATAATCATCTTTAGCAAGACTTGGTCTGAGCATTTGTAGCATGTTGAACACGTGCTTTCAACTCTGCAACAACACTAACTTTATGCCAACATTGAGCAGTTCTCTTTTGGTATGAAGAGTATTCAATACTTAGGGTATATTATTGATACTGAGGGTGTTCATGTTGACCCAGTAAAAATTCAAATAATCAGAGATTGGCCATCTCCTAAAAATTTCATAGAGCTTCGCAGCTTCTTGGGCTTAGCCAACTTCTATCACCGATTTTTTTTTGGTTTCTCACATATATCATGGCCTCTCAATCAATCACTAGGGGGTGGAGTACTAGAAAAATTTTAGTGGACAGAGGAAAAGAAACTAGCATTTGAGGAGATAAAGAAAATAATATGTTTAGCACCATTATTGGTCCTCCCAAATATGCAACAATCATTCGAGATAGAAACTGGTGCATCTAATTATGCTCTTGGTGCAATACTCATGCAACATGGGCATCCTATTGCCTGTCACAGTGAAATGTTTTCTGATATAGTACATAGGTACCTCACCTACGACAAGGAATTGTATGCTATTGTTCAGGCCTGAAAACAATGAAAACATTATATACTAGGAAAGGAAAATATTATACATATAGACCATAAACCTCTTCAATTCTTGCAAACACAAGGGAAGTTTTAGAATGATAGACATCAAAGGTGGTCAATTTATCTACAACAATTTCACCTCAACATTTCTCATAAAAAGGAAGTAGAAAAAAATGGCAGATTGTTTGAGTAGGCCTTCAATTGCAGGTTTGACATTGGTGTTGGATTCATGTGTTCATCAATCATCCACATGGGAACAAATATATGATATTTACCCCAAATTTTCTAACATCTATAGTAATTTGGAAGAAGGAAATCATATCTCTAATTTTCACTTGCAGGATGGGTTGATTTGCTATGTTGGTCATATATGTGTACCCACCGAGGAACGAAAGAAAATGATATGGGAAGCTCACTACAGCTGTGTTGCAGGACATTTTGGTATTGGTAAGACTACCGTTATCCTTAAAAAGTATTTCTATTGGCCAAAAATGAAGTTGGATATCATTTCATATATACAAGCTTGTGCAGCCTGTGCAATTGCAAAGCCAATGAATCATAAGTTGGGTCTATACTTACCATTATCTATTCTTTGATAAGCCATGACAATCTGTTTCAATGGATTTTATGTATGGACTTCCAACTACCAGGCGGGGGCATGATTGTATATATGTTTTGGTAGATAGGTTTTCTAAAATGGCTATCATGGTAGCATGTAAAAAGGTGATTGTTATAGAAGAGACTGTCAATTTATTTTTTGAACATGTTTGGGTTCATTTTGGTTTTCCAAAAAGCATTATTTCTGGTAGGGATAGCAGGTTCATCAACAAATTTTGGTCTGCACTATGGGCTAAAATGGACACAAAGTTGACAAAGTCCACAACATTCCATCCCTAAATAGATGGGCACACAAAAGTGGTGAATTGAATGATCATTCATATCTTACAAATGTATCATTCAAAAAATCCTCACACATGGGATGAAAGCTTACCCTACGTGCAACACAACTACAACCGTGCACTCCATAGTACTATAGGGCATAGTCTATTTGAGGTTTGTCTTGGGTATCAACCATTGGCACCTATGGATGTAGCACTACTATTTTTGAAATCTGATAGTCTATTGACTGCTGACAAGGAGGTAGATAAAGCAAAAAAAATCATTGATAACATTAGACACCTACAACAACAAGTTCATGAGATTTTGGAGCAGAGCAATTAGAAGTATAAGGAAAGGCATGATAAACATAGAACTCCTCATAAATTTCAAATTGGTGACAAGGTATGGTTACATCTTCAGAAAGAGCACCTTCATGGACCAAACATGAAGCTTCATCCTCTTCATTATGGCATGTATACTATTGTGAAGCAAGTTGGCGAGAATGCTTTTGAACTTAATTTAGCATCCTTTTTGGGACTACATCCAATTTTCAATGTGGAATTGTTGAGACCCTATTTTCCTCCTTTTTTGAATATTTCCCAAGCTATGGAACACATTCAAGTTTCAGAATTATCTACTACTATTCCAGTCCAGTGTAACCATGTTACTAAAGTCATTTTAAAGACTTTGAGAAATTGGAACATTCCTCTTTATCGGGTGGTTCGAGTTGGTTACCATCCTCATCAAGGAAAGTGGTTAACTAAGGAATAAATTGAAGCACAATTTCCTCATTTGTTGTAGAAAATTAGTGCAATGGGTCCCATTGCCTCTCAAGGGGGAGGAATGATCAGGATGGAATTGGGAAAATACTAAAATCTAATTTTTTATTATTTTCTATGTCACAGTAAATTGCATTTTTGAAGGTCTTTGGGGCATTTATGGGCCTATCTCTCCCATACATGGTCACCCAATTTTTTATCTATAATTTTTTATTATCTTTCCAATGAAGTAAACGGTTCACAAATCAGAGCTAGCACTATAAAGTTATGCCTTCTCCAAGTGGGCCTAAATTTTTATGTAGTTTTTTGAATTTTTTGGTAGTTTTAATAAGTTTATTTGTAATAAACATTATGAGGAATCTTCATTTCATTTCCAAGGGATTCTAGTGACCCTTGGGATCCATCATATTTGTATAAATCCAATTTCAAATAGAATGAATTACTTTTTGGCTTGCAATTATGTTGTTAGTCTTCTAGTTTTTTATATTGAACTTGACATTACCACATGTATCACACCAGGTATTGTAATCTGATTCATAATTCAAATCACACACACACACACACACACACACACACGGGCTCTGTATTCTTCTCTTGGTTTTCATGGGGTTTGTCTTCTCTGGCTTATTTTAGTTATGACCTTTTATGACTTTATATCTCTCTTTGTTGACTGGTCTAATTTATAATATTGTTTTATGATATATGAATGAGGCTCATATTCACTATGATTGGTAAATAACTTATATGTTCTCTCTTGAAATTTCTTATATTCAGGATATTGGCTTTCAAGCGAAATCTGGTTGGTAAGATATCTGATGAACATATGAACACCACATATACCTAGTGTCTTAAATCAATGAATTAATATGGATTATTATGTTCCATTTTGTACTACACTGATAATATGATAGGGTATCGTTTTCAACTATTAGTATTATGATATTTTGTTTCAAAGGTAGGATTGAGATTAATATAGATCTATATGATTATTAATCACTCTTGAGTAATATTGGTTATCATAGGATATGAGAGACGGATACTAACGTGTTATCTAGAAAATGAATAGTATTGTGAATGTCTACAGGTCTAAATAGGTATAGGGAAGGTGGGATTCTCTCCAAAGGATCAATACAAGAAGAAGGTTAGATTTGGAAGGGATTCTGCAACTTATGTTGCATTTTACAATTGAAGGGTATCACAATGTATTAAATGGATACATTGACTAAAATTGTAAAATATATATTTGTAACTACATAAAGTAAACTATATAACTATATATGAGGACTCTACATCCTCTTTTTCCTTTGGCTCGCATGCCTTATGTGAAATTTGTAATCTGATATTTTTAAACTTGCAAAAGTTCTAGGCTAGCCCAGAGGTTTTCTTGACTCCATTCTTTCCTATTAGTGCCCACACTAAACGAAGGTGTAAAACTTTATATTTATTTAATAAAATTACTAGCTTCAGCCTCTTACCTATCAAAAAATATATTAAAATATAAATAAAATCTAAATTAGAATATAAAAGAGTTAAATTAAAATATAAAAGAAATATAAATAAAATTTAAATTAAAGTATAAAAGAATTAAATTTTAAATATAAAAGAATTATAAATAAAATATGAGTAAAAAATATAATTAAGTTTAATGAGTGGTCAAAAGAGATGAAACGAAAAGATGTGATTCCCTCAAATATGAGATATAAAAGGAATAATATAATTTCATTTGGAAGGAGAGGAAAATAAAAAAAAGTACACACACACACACACACACACACACACACACACACACACACACAGACACAGAGAGAGAGCAATTAATTATTGACAAAAGGATGTGTCTCCTTCCAATAAGATGCAACTGTTCAATACCAACAATATTTAATAAGGATTAAAATCATTCCCAAAGGCATGGAATAGGAGAAGAATATATATTTGGATGTTCTTCATGAGAGGAATAAGAATAGAACAAGAGATTATAATATTATAATAAATATATTTATAGCAAACATATATATTATGGAGATAGTTAATAATAAATATTATGAGATATGTTTGATAAATATATATAATAATAATTAGAATTGTATTTATATTTATATACGAATATATATATATATACACACACGTGTGTATGTGTACACACACACACATATAAGGCATAATACATTAAATATGTATATATCAAATATATACTTTTATAATATAATGAAAAATTATGTTGGATTAATTTTAAATCTTTCATTAATTCCTTTGGAAGGATAGGTTGGTTTTTATAGGGAGAGGCGAGTAAATCCATCCCAAATTAGGTGACTCTTAAGAGGTGGCATTGACAGGTGTTCATGAAACCCTTGGACCAAGTGGTCGTATTGACGAATGTTCAGGAAACCCTTGGGCTTAATTATGGAGGTGGTTTTAAGTGTCCTATGAAAGTAAATCCCCATCCTCCATTAGGGATTAGTAAAGAAGTAAGGGCTAGATTCAATATAACATTTATAATTTGTATTAGGGGTGAATTAATTATCTCTTATTCTAACTTAAGTACAAAATTACATAAAAATATATAATTATACATGCTAAATAGGAAATCCCTAGTAGGGGACATTACAAATTAGTTGTTGATGTTTTAGCTTACTTCATTCACAAATCTATTAAAGTTTATAAGGTGAAAGCCTAGGGCTCAAAAATTTAAAGAAAAAATGCCTTAAAGGCACACTTAGGGAATTGGAAAGTGTTAAGATTGAGGAACACTGAGAGGGGGGGGGATCAATTATCTAGCTTTTAATAGCTTTTTAACTTGATTGCATAATCATAAACTTAAAGTAATAATTGACAAACAACTGAAAGATAAGCGAAGCATCCACAACATCGTAACACCATGATTTTTACATGGAAACCCAATTAAGGGAAAAACCATGGTGGGGATGGAACTCACAAGTATTACTTTTGTAGAAATAAGTTACCCTATTAGGGGTTTAGTACATAAAGGGAATGCACATACATTCAGGCTTAATGATGTAGTTAAGGATGGAGAAACCTCAAGGCGACCCTTGCAGCCAACAAGACACAACAAAAGAAAATAAGACAAATCGATAAAAATAAGAGATTCAACCTTTTATTATCATCGAAAATAATTTACAACAGATCTGGAACATGTTGTTTCACATGTTAGTCATACATGCCAAGCACATAGGCCTAATTACACTCAAGTCCCTCCAAATCCTACCCAAGCTAAGCCATATAATCTTATGAGATTATCCTACTCCTTAGGAACACATCCATAAGCTTATAAAGACATCACAACATCTAGTTGGCCTTGAAAAGATTGTATTCCCCAAGAAATGAGTAAATACATTACACCCAAATATGTCAGGACCCAAATCTTAAAGAACAACCTCCAATGAAAGATTTAATAGATGCGATCAGACAATAATTTTGGCCTCAAACATAACAATGAGCTCGCACGATCGCGCTCAGAAAAACCAACCGGAAGATTAGGAAACTGATCGAAAAACATAATGACCAACCGGGAAATGAAGAACAAGACATATACATGAAGAATCTTCCATAACTTACATGCAATGAAACCAAATGAGGTGTAATCATAAGATAAGATCCAAGATGAAGCCAATAACACGTAGACATGACCGCAACACAAAAGGACAAGCACAAATTGAGCGCCACCAAAAACACCAAAAGTTGCCCAATTGGAACATAACAACAAACAATCTAAAGAAAATATTTTTGGTTGATGCAATATTGCCAAGATCCTAAGATGCTCCTGCATCAGACCCCCAGGTAAAATAAAATGTTCCATAAGAGAAAATTATGAACATTTGACAAGTTGTGGAACATAAACCCATGCTTATTTTTAATCCAAACACCCTCTTTATTTACAATTATCTGCCTCTATACCTCTGTACTTTCCTCTGTTAGATTAATCAACTCACTTCTCTCTATAATCACTCTATCATACCCTCTATCAACACCAGAGCTAATATTACTACCTCCTCCCTTTTGCATAACCATTCTACCTATGTTACAAACCCTCATCTATTCAATAACCAAGGTCCTCTGCTACACCACCTTACCCTTCTTTCAATCAGATACCAACTTTCCTTCACCATATTTACCTTCAAGTTCCTTCTTCCGATCCATAATTACCTCTGTAGTATTCTTTTCTAAAAAATAACTCTTCACCATACTCAAATTCCTTGCACTTCCCCCTTCTACTTCCTTCAAAGGAACTAGAGTAAAAAAATTTCCACCCTTCTCTATTGTCACCAAATTTATTTTGCAATCATGAATATCTCCTCTATCAAATTGCCAAGGTCTTCCCAATAGAGCATGACAAGTACTCATAGACACCACACCACATAACACTTCATCTCTGTAAGGTCCAATGCTGAAATTAACCAAACATTGCTCTTTCACCTCCACCATATGATCATCTAAAAACCAACCTATCCCATAAGGACAAGGATGTTTAATCCTCTTCAACCCAAGGTGCTGCACCATCTCTTATGATACCAAGTTGTCAATACTACCACTATCCATGACAAATTTACAACATTTATCTCCTGATTTGCAAACAATCCTAAACAAATACCTCCTTTGTAAAGGTTAAACTTCCCTCTTACTCAACATGACTCTCCTAAGGATAAGATACTCTCCTATCTTCATTCAACTTCATTTTCCACAACTTCATCAACAGTTTATTCCTCATGTTCCATAAGCTTATGTTTTCCCATGTTCTTACTAGATCCTTTAGAATATTGAAAATCCCTATGTCCTATGCCAAAACATTTAAAACAAATGCATTTGAACTCCTTGCTACCATCCCCTCTTCTAGGTATCTTCTATTCAGATTAAACTTCAATGGTTTGCTTCTCTTTGTCGTTGTTGCTAACTTGCTTTTCTTTTCCTCTAAGGTTACCTTGTCTTCTTTTTAACTTATCTTCTTCCCTTAATGCATACTGATAAGCATCCTCAACATACTCAACTCATCCCTAATATTAAATCTCATACCTTTAACATACCTAACCACCTTCTCCTTAGATACTTCTTGGTGACCAGATCTGATAGTCATCTTATAGAATTCCTCTGTGTACTCCTCCACACTCATGTCTTTCTTCCTCAAGTTCTGCAACTTCTTGAACAACTCTAATTCATAATCTCCAGGGATAAATTTAGCTTTTAACCTAGCAATCATAACCCTCCATCTAGTGATTTTTGTCTCACCATTCTCTTTTCTATTTTTCAACAATTTCTTCCACCTAAAGGCAACATGACCCTTCAACTTAGTCTGTGCTAACCTAACCCTCTATGGATCTCTGATATCTTCAAGCTCAAAGTAATCTTATAACTCTCCAATCTAGTCTATCAAATCATTAGGATGCAATGAACTGGTGAAAGTAGAAACATCCATCTTATGACTTTTACTTACTTGTTCCATAACTCTTAACAATCTCTCCTCATATGTAGGGATCTCAACATCTACAATGTAGATATCTTTAACAACTTACTCAAATTCTTCTTCAGTCTTAGGATTCCTTATCAATCTAGTCAACACATTTATAATCTCATTCCTCATATCAACCCTAAAGTATTCCATAATTTTCTCTAGCCTTTTAGGGTTCATTCTTCTAGGTGACATCTTTCAATTCTCATGTGCAACTATCCCACCAACCGGTGATCTATAGACACACAATAAACCTACCTCCAACCAGCATGCCTTCAACACTTAACAACCACTAGCAACAACAACAAATCCTTCTTGGCCACCTTTTACAAGTCCTATGTGATTGCAAGTCAAATATTCACTCTGCCACCTCATGATCAACAGGTCAAGGGCTTCATAAGTCAGGAACTCAGATATGGCAACACAAGAATCTCCACTTTATTCAACCTCAATTTTTTTCATCCTTCAACTCTGTGCTCTGATACCACCTGATGTAGTCAAGGATGGATAAACCTGAAGGAGATCATTCCAACCCTTGCATCCAACAAAACACAATGGAATAAAATAAGACAAATAGGTAAAAATAAGAGATTCAACCTTTTATTATCATTAAAAATCATTTATAATAGATCTGCAACATGTTTTCTCACATTCCAGTCATACATACCAAGCACACATGCCTGATTACACTCAAAACCCTCCAAATCCTACCCAAGATAAGCCAAATAATCTTATGAGATCATCTTTCTCCTTAGAAACAAGTCCATAAGCTTATAAAGTCATTGCAACATCTAGTTGGCCTTGAAAATATAACATTCCCCAAGAAGTGATTAAATACATTAGACTTAAATAGGTCACGACCCAAATATTAAAGAACAAACTCAAATGAAAGATTTAAGAAATACAATCACACAATAATTTTAGCCTCAAACGTAACAATGAGTTGGCATGATCACGCTTAGAAAAACCAACTTGACAATCGGGAAACCGATTAGAAAACACAATGACCAACCAAGAAATGAAGAACATGAAAGATACATGAAGAATCTACTATAAATTACACGTGATGGAACCAAATTAGGTGCAATCATAGGATAAGCTCCAAGATGAATCCAAGAACACACAGACACGACCACAACACAACAAGATAAGCATAGATCGACTGCCACCAAAAACACCAAAAAATGCCCAACTGGAATAGAACAACAAACAAACTAAAGGAAATATTTTTGGTATATGCAAGATTTCCAAGATCCTAAGATGCTCATGCATCACTTATAACCTAGATATCACTGCTTAGATACAAAACATGTATACAACCTTTAGAGGCTCACTTTCATACAAAATTATTCATCTACAAAAGTGAACTGGGAAAATAATATCAACATGCCAATACAGTTCCATGCAAGTACAAAACAAACTACTCAACTGATAGCCAAATCTTTTCTACTGGTCCATCAATTACATACAACATATAGCAATTATATTTAATGATCTCTCTTACAAAACATCTAAAAAACTTGATCTTATATATCCTTCATTAAAGATATTTACTCACACTGTCAGCCTCAAGAACAAAATAGATAATGTGTGAAGTGTCATCTAAATCTATCATCAAAGCATGTTACTAAACTATAACACAAGAATAGATGTCATCAACCATGTCCTCTCAACCATTATCAACTATCAAACTAATCAAATCATCAATCCGATAGGATCGTTGATCGATGCACTGTCCAACTGTCTTTGTCCTTCACTGAACTCTGCTAACCCGATACTCAGAAAACTATAATTCTATCAAATGATTTAATAAACTTCTATGATCATAGAAAAAGATACATAATACCTCTAGGAATCTCCTCCTAGGTTTTCACCTAAAAAATTGATCATCTATGTCTTCACTTATCCATATACCAAAGTCAGTAAATTGTGTTTATTATTCCATACTTGGCCAAATTTGTAGTCTAACTTTCAATATCACTATATCATAATCAGTCATCACTAGAATAGTGTATATTTTCCATCAATTAAAACATACAAATCATTCATATCATCAATCTCATTCTAATAGAAAGAAGTCCTTCCCCATATCAAGAGAAGGCTTAAACATTAAGGCAAAAGCTTGAGGGTTGAAGTATGAAAATTTAAGGGAAAAACTATACCACTAAATGGACACATTAGTGATTAAGATTCAATAGTGAGCCTTATCCCCTTCACAATGTTAAATAATCCCTTAAGGTGAATGTCTAACAAATGAAGCCTGAAACAATTAGGATTTTTTCACAAAATTAAACAAATCTATGAGGTTCAAGGATAAGATCTAACTCTTGCTAGAGGGAAAGAAGATATAAGACTTTACTAATTTTAAAAGTATTAACAAGAGGGTTTGAATAGCCTAAAAATACCCAACACTCTAGTAAAAAATCTCTAAAGATAAGACAAACACATGATTGGTTCACAACATTGTTTAACACTCATCCAATAAGAAATTACATTAATTTTGAACCCAAAGGAAATGTTCCTATGCTCATTTTACCTTAATAGAAAGAAGGAATAAAAGAAAATCCTAATGCATTTGTGCTTAGCTCCCACATTGAGTCATATAAACCAAGTATAGATTCATTAATACTACCATAGATTCATGTCTACCTTGCCATCATCCAAGGACGAGGCTGCCGCAACTGACATTGTCCCTACTAAAATTGCCTATTTTTTAGGGATGCAAAATAATAGGGTCTAGGTGCCCCAAAATTATTTGTGTGAAAAAATATAACGTGTAGACACAAAAAAGTGTATCTTGAAATTTTAAATGAGGTAGGACTTAAAATAAATTAAAATAAAGGGCACACCTAGAGTTAAGGGCCCAAATAATAAAGTGTTGATCTAATAATGTGAAAGAGGGCTCATAATATTAATTTTAATCTATAAAAGGTACTATAATGCATAGGTGAATGACATATACTAAAATGACTTCTAGGATAGTGTGAAATTGGACACCCTAAATAAAGGTGTACAATTGATAATGCTACACTATATACTCTCTAAAGTTTCTAAATACTAAAAACAACAAACTGTACACCTAAGAAATCATGGGAAACTATGAAAAACTATAACTAATTTCATGTTTTGACACCATCCCTAGCGATTCTGCCCAAAATGTAGAGCTTCATATATTGATTGTGGTCCTATATATAAATCTCCTAAACTCATAGATAAGGTTATTAGTCTAAACAACCCTTTATGGACTATGGGATACATTTAATCACCCATGTACATAGGCTTTAAATGGGTCAACAATATATATGTGCACCATGCTTTTACTCAGGTTGTCATCCTATTCTAATGAAAAGTAAAATATAGTAAAAACCATACAATTAATAAAACAAAACTATTAGCAGTAATGAATAATAAGAATTAATTATTTAACTAATCTTAACCAAACCAAACCAAGTAATAATAGACTAAAAATACAAGGTTACCTATTCTTTAAATAACTTGAAAAACATGCAACAACTAAATTTATTGAAAATTTGTCTAAGTTATAGGAGCATCATATAGTCCCACAGTAATATCTAGTAGAGGCTAAATCACCAGCTACAAAAATAATTATCTATTCTAACAATATGAAAATACATAATTAGGATATCTACCTCAAGTGGGCTTCCTTGATGAACAATATAGTTATGCTCAATAAGTGAAAATAACTAAAACAAAACTATTTATATTCATATATGCATGGTAGTGATAGAAAAGTGCTATATTTAGTTGAAAGTAAGAAAATATCCAAAATGACATTTTCCATCCCAAGTACATTAGACTTCTATATATAACTACCTAACAACTGCATTCTCTAACTACCTATGACTTTCTCCTCAAATCTAGGAGGAGATTTATTGAATCATGAAGATAGCTACTAACCATAAAAGAGTCCTTTTAGGACTATACAACATTAGTTATGAAACATGAGTGTCCATTTCTCACATGATAAAAAAAACATTAAATAGTTTCTTGTAGATTAAAAGATTATTCTTGAACAAATCTTAGATTATGATGCAGAGCATCATGGACCCTCCCATTCATTATTTCTTCTTATTTGTAGAAACTCTCACCTATCAAATCCTTCTAGAGTAATACTTCATTTGAAAAATGTTTTCATTCATCACCTTTGATTCACACACTCAACTTATAACATCACTTTCATCCTGCAACAAAAAGGTCAATAATAAGATAACAAGCTTCTTCTTTCAACTCTCTAGACTCCACTCAATGCGCCCAACCTATGATACCAACCCAATGTTTTCTCTCAACTTCCTTAATTATCTCAAAACATATATATAAACTTGACACAAGGTTATACATCCACCTTTTCTAGGTCTAAGACTCTAAGACCCAATTTGCACTTTCTAGGCTCTCTTCCTACTAGCCCTCTCAATCAGGTATTTCCAACTTTTCATAAAATTATTCGAAAGAACTTGACAAAAAAATTACACTTTCAGATACCTATTTGAATGTTCTATAACATATCCCAAACCTGGGTATGACTCATTTGTACCATCACGCCAAACCAATACTCTACCCTCCTAGACTTATGCCTAATTAGGCCACTTTTACAAAGGGACCCCTCTTAGATCTTAACCTCTTGACTTATAACCTTACAAAAGTCTTAAATAATGTTTCCAAACTTCATATTTTCTAGGTTTCAAGTGGTGTCATGCTTGTTTTCTCACCCAAACACTAACCCTCACTTTTCATGCCCAAAACTAAGGGCTTCCTCAATCTCATGCCTCATCTCACTTAAAGACTTACTTCAAAGGTAAAACACCTTTATTTTCACCTACAAAAACATATTCCATCATAAAAAAAATTCCCCTCATTAAGATATTTTACTCAAACCCTCACCATGACACCATATTCACATGCTTTGTCAATGTCTTCTTCCCCACTTGAACTACACTTTCAATCCTTTATTATTTGACCTGTACTATAAATGTTATAATCACATATATATCTATATTATTGAATCATTATACAAGAAACAGTAGCCACATAAAGTGGAATGGGTTATTTACTCATTGTAAATTACCAAAACTTTACAAAAATTGTCAACAATTTGCCACTTCAGGACAATCAATATAAAAGGGACAATATGGACTAGAATTTACTTAAAACTAAACCAAATATAATTTCCTAAACCTAATTCATCATCCACAATATAGATTCAAACCACACAATGGAAATAAAGTGATCAACAAAATAATGTATTCAGATTGTTTTACACAAATTTGCAGGAAAACCGTGAATGCTTTCTTATTAAACTATTTTCTCTTACATATAAATCCTATTCTTACATTTCAACCACCTTCTTCAATGTGTACAAGGGTTTTAAAACATATTTTGGACCCTTCAAACTGGTTGTAACCTCCCAACCACTCTAACTAACATTTGAACCAACCAGTCATTGGGCTTGTAAATTTAAATTTGTCATCTTCTAACAACTTTAAACATCTTACATTTTCTTCTTTCTTATGACCTCAAAATTACTATATTAGATGATGTTATATCACAAATGACTCATAATATATATTCACTTTTCTCTACACATATTGACCAATTTACCCTTATTGAACAACATTGCATACCTGAAAACATTTTGGACATACTTGACAACATTTAAGTAACCAGAATCTAGGACTTAAACCACTACATTGTTGACCTTTATAGGAATTATCACATCAATATATATCATAAAATTATCTCATTACATTGCATCAATATTTTCATGACATTTGCTTTGTGAGGTCTCATTAGACCTTTTAGGTGCTCCTGCACTAGATTATCCCACATCCTTCAATAGATCATCAAGGCATCACATTCCACTTGACTAGTTTAGACTTATTTTATTGCATGGATATAAGAAATATGACAGTCTTCAATTGCAATAAGTAACCCAATTGACTAACGCCAAAGTGGTGTAAAAGATGTTAGTGTACAAATTACCACATATAACACATTTTAATTTATTAATCTTAACATACTTATCCATATAATCAATCATATAACTATATTACCATTATTTGTTAATGAACATCAAAATATGTCATATGTATATTTAATATACCAAAAATAATTAAGTCTTAAGGAATCATAAGCATACTAACACATATAATTCTTAACTAAAGTGTGTGAAAACCATATAAAAAGGACATTTACAAAGCCCATAAGTGGCCTACCCTACCATAATTGAAGCAAGTAGCCTCTTTTATTATCCTATTACCTTGACCTCTATCTCAATCTCCTCTAAAGTTAGAGTTCCCATTATCCTCCTTGTATCCTCTATTATTTTGTATTACATAAGCATCCTACTTGTCCTTCGTAGAGGGAATCTAATTAAAGGAATTACATTTTTCCATTAGTATACTTAGAAGAAAAACATGATCTGCACCATCAGTTTACTCTACATCGACAGACAGGGCACAACACTATCCGATGCCAAGGTTACCCTTCATACACTGTTAAGTGTTACCCGATGACAAAAAGGTAAATGATACCCGACGAGTAACAACAGTGCTACCCAATAGTACAACAAAGAGAGGTACCTGACAGATACAGGGAACTTGACAAATAGTTTAGTCAAGGAATGCCGACAGACTGCAAGTTCAAATTGACAACTAAGAGTTGACAGTCAGTTACATCCCGCAAAAAGTGGATTTGACTTTCCACGTCAGATAAATCACTGAAGTTGTATTTATAACTTCTTGATTTGCTTTTAAATCCATTATGTGTGGAGGAAGAAATATAATCTTTATTGTTTTAATTCATTTTAATATTTTAAAACATGCAAACTAAAGATCAAGGTCAAGTTGTAAACCTTGGATTTGAGAGTTAACATTGTAAATCATGAATTCCAAGATAGGTCAAACACTTGTATAAATAGGTTCTCAATCCATTGAGAATTGTATTTGTTCAATGAAGATAGTATCCATGAAGAGAAACTAAAGGCCAGACAGAGAATTCATGTAGAAGAACACAAACATATTCAAATCACTTTTCGAGAACAAAACAGAGGCTACCGACAAGCAGAGAAAAGGTATTCATCAATCACTTAAGGTGATATTATTATTGTAAAGGCTTTAATTGACCTGTAAATCAGAAATAGTAGATTACATACACTCAGGTCAACATTTGTACTCATTCTAACAAGTGTAGTACACTAATGAAATCCTTTCAAGAAAGGTGGGCTTAACCGTCCTATTGTAAATCTCATAACTGAGTGCACACTTAAATCAGTGTTGCTAAAGCTCATAACAGAGTAGATCTTAATAGGTCTCCACCTTAATACTCTTAATAGGGTAGATCATCAGAAGTGATCAAATTGTAAGCCTTAACCGGCTCACTTCCATTCTGCAGATAGTGAAGTTTTGTGGGTGCCATCCCCACCGTAGTTTTTACTTCCTAACAGGAGTTTTCTGCGATACCATATCTTGTGTTATGTGTTTGTCAATTTCATGAATGTTTCTATGAATGAATGTAAAATATTAAAGATTGTGAACAAACAATAGACACATAAGAAAGTATAACAGTAATGGTTGGTAAATCAGAATTGAATGATTACTAATGATAAATTGTGTAAGGTGATAAAAGTTTTAGAGGTACTGATTCA
>MU225791.1:3329829-3346437 GCA_018584345.1 Thuja plicata | reverse complement strand
ATATATATTGGAAGTCCCTTCCATCTAATCCTACTTAGATTTCCTAGTTTAGTCTAGAGATGAACCATTGTATCTTTTCTTTTTCTATTAAAGGTTCTTATAGTTTTTGGCATACTTATTTGACTCTTCTATCATATTACTTGATGGATGATGTGCCTTGAGTTATATTTTTCATTTTGGTAACACCTTTTAAGGATACTTTCAATATCCTAAAATTCAATATGATTTTTTCCTTTGCTTCATTCCATGTGCCTTGGTGTTGTGAGTAGTTTCTTACATACCATTCCAATTCATCATCCCTGAGTGATCCTACGAGGTCCAACAATCTATCTTTGTCAATATGTGTATCGATTATTTCCCAAATAGAATCCAAAAGAAAATAGCGGTGTTCAACATCATTAGTTTATTCTCAAAAAACTAGGATCTTGATGTTTGTATCCATGTTGGTGGGATTTTCTCTAGGGTGTTTGACCAACTATTAATTGTTTGTTGGTTTGGAATTTTTTCTTTCTTTCCTTTACTGGTATTTGGGGCTTATTATATCTATCTTCATCTCTCTTTAATATGATTTCAAAGTAATCTTCTCCTAACATTTCACTCCAAGGGATTGCTTGATCATTTCTTTCTCTAGTTTGTACTTGTTCATTTGTTATATTCTCTTGTTCTTCTTATATATTGTGTATCACAATTCTCCTACTTTTGTGTTTGGATAGGGATGGGTCCTAGTATGATGGTTGTGATATTTAAAAATTCCTTTTCACTCCTGAATTTTCTAAAAACATATTACTTGGTTGTGCCTCTTCATTCCTTCTTCTTATATTAACTAATCTTTCCAAATACTCATAGGTTAGTGATGAGGATCTCTTTAGAGTTTGCATAATCTCCATGAATCTATCATCTAGCCTATGATATGGTGGAGTCCTTTTTAGAGGGTTGTGGTAGGGTAGTGAAGACATTATTTTTCTATTAGTATACAAAAGGAAAACAATTTATGAACCTTTGGTAAACCTACACTGAAAGACAAACTTTCAGGAACATCGAAAGTACATATATCAGAGATCACCGAATGTGTAAAGTTCAAGAGGAACTCAATAGATAAAGTGGAACCTGATAGGAGGAAACTGACAGAGGAGCCTGATGAGAAAATACAATGCAAACCAAGAGAACAGGCACAGTGCAAACTGAAAGAAGAAAACAGTGCAACCTGAAAGATAATCAAACTAAGCATCAGACACCAAAAGTTAGTTACATCCTAGAAAAAGTGGATCTGACTTCCATGTCAGATAAAACACTCATATTATATTTATAGAGTTTTTTTTGTTTTGTTTTAAAACCATTACATAAGGGACAATCAACATTATTGTAATTGTTTTAATCAATCTAACCGATTGAAAATATGCAAACTAGGAGATCAAGGTAAAGTTGTAAACCTATGATCATAAAGTTAAGTTTGTTTTATGTGAAACTTAATTAGGTCAATATATCTTATAAATAGATGTTGTAATCATTATAAATGTATGAGGAGAGGATTAATGTAACCAATGATCACATCTATGGATCAGATTGAGAGTTTCAAGAACTAGAACAACAAAAGATGAAATTGGTTATCAAGAACCAAGAACAGAGGCTACCAAGCAACAAAGGTATTATTCAATCACAATAGGTGATACATATATACATCTAATCTTGAATGGATATGTAATCAACAATAGTATATTGTATACACTCAGGTCAAATGAGTAATTTGCTTACATCCTAACAAGTGAAGCAAAAGTAAAAATCCTTGCAAGAAAGGTGGATTTAATAATCCTATTGTAAATCTCTTAACCAAGTGCACACTAAACAATGTTGCTAAAGCTCTTAAAAAAGTATAATTTAACAGGTCTCCACCACATGATACTCCTAATAGGGTAGTTCATCAAAAGTGATCAAATTGTAAACCTTAAACGACTCCTTCCAATCTGTAGACAGTGAAGATTTTGTGGGTGCCCTCCCCACCACATTTTTTACCTTCTTACAGAGGTTTTCTGCGATATCATATCTTGTGTTATGATTCAATTACTTTCATGAATGTTTCTATGAATGTTTACATGTTTGATTAAGTTAAAGAATTGACATGTCTTACACAAAGATAGTATAGAATAGATGGTTGGATAAACAATTGATTACATAAAGGTTAAAGGATAGAAGAGATAAAGTTTTAGAGGTATTGATTCACCCCTCCCCTCTCAGTACACACTTCCCATTATTTCCAACAATTGGTATCAGAGCTAGAACTCTTATTTGGAAAGCTTAAATACTTAAGAGAAAATATCATACAATGGAGAAGTACAAACTTGACAAAAGTATTGAGAATCAGATGCTAGAAATTCAGATCTTCTTTGAACAGTATAAAGAAGCTAGAATCAAGATGAGACAAATGTTATATGAAAGAAATATTATGGCATCTCACCGTAATGAGACATATTACCAAGAAGAAAAGATACCAGATCTATTTGAGTCTTTAGGATCTACTACAAGAAAAGCATCAAATACATCAGAAGAAAGCATCACAATCTTAAAAGAAATCAATCAACATCTAGATGGATAAGTGAAATCTCTGCAAATCAGTCAAGAGACACAAATGGTAAGAATGATTGATGTTATGAAGAATGCTAGACAAGTTGAACAAGAGATAACACTAGATATTGATGATAGAAGAAAGATTACTGAAAAGCTACAAGAGAAAGAGTCTGAAATACAAAGACTTACAAAACATTATCATGAGATTATAAATCAGATTATTCTTATGAGTCAAGAGGCAAACAAAATGAATGTTGAACTCGTTGAAAGAATAGAAGCTACCAGTGAGCTAAGGGAAGAAAATGAAAAGCTGAAACAAGTACTCAGAACTTAGCAACAACATAATGAGATAATCAAAAGAGCTGAAGAAAACAATAAAAGAATGGATGATTTTATTAATGGACAAAGGAGAGCCAACAACATCACCAGACTAGGCTATACCGAGAATGGAGAATCACCTAAGCAAGCTGATCCAAAGAATGTCTATGCAAATCCAAGACCAAGAAAGATGACATGCAATCACTGTGGAAAGTAAGGCCACACATCAAATGTATGCAGGAGAAAAATAAAAGGTCTTCCTAAATCTACATTTTTATTGAGAGGAATTTGTTATAAATGTAACAAGAAAGGATGTAAAGCATATGAATGTAAGTCTAAGATGAAACAACCAAAGAAGGAAACCTACATGGACAAATACTTTCCTACTTGCAAAATGCATGGGCACACTACTCTTGAATGCTAGAAGAAGAAAAAGCAAGCATGGAAGCCTAAAGGTCAAGAATCTACTCATCAATTGAAAAGAGTCGGTAACTAGTATGTATGGGATTACAACATTTGGGAAAATTGTACAACATGTGGAAGATTTGGTCACATTGCTGCAAATTGTATGAGACAATGGTCAAGAAAGCCTAGAGGATGGACTAACCTTGGAATGACATGTTTACAATGTCATAAAGTCGATCATCTCAAGAAAGACTGCAAAGACCGAATGATACAGTCCAACACCTTTTCCAATGGAAACACCATTGAAGACATCAAGAATATGAGAAACAAAATGTGGAGGAAAGATACAAGTAATGATGAATATGGACTGAGCAATGCAATTGGTGACACCCTATCCAATGGATCTGGTGGCATCACCACCCCCACCTAAGAAGAACAAGTAAGTATGGAACTGCATTACACCAAGTTATATTTTACATCAGTTCCATCATACATAGTTAAAATGCCAAATTAGCATGATTGTAGATGCACTATGGTATTGCTTGTTAAATTCTGTGAAAACTATCTCATCAGTTAATACATACCAAAATGCATCAGTATATATTCAAACCTAAATTGTCTGCACTTATCGAGAATCGTCGGTTAACATGTAAAAACAAAAGTTGCTAGTGTAAACTGAGATCCGTCGATAATCATAAAAGCTGACAAAGTTGTCTTCGCTATAACTGAGATTCATTGGTAAAAATAACAAGTTAGATGACTAACCCGAAGCATCGCATGGTCACCAAGAAGGAAGTTAGTTTTTTAATCGATAACTCTATCTTCAGACACTAAGGAGTGGTTGAGAATAAATGACTCAACCTAGGGCAAAGTCTATAAATAAATAATGGAGGAGTTTTATTTCTCACCAACGACCAGAGTGAAGTGACCAGAGCGAAAATAGAGCTAAAAGAAATAGCATTGTAGAGTGACTCCAACTCGTTACAAAGTACTCCAAGTAGATCAATTACAACTACAGAGGTTGAAGTAAGTACTAAGCATAACCGAGAACTCTATTTATCTTTTACGGAAAGCCCTAATTTCAAGAACAATGGCCATGACATCAAGAACTGCTAAGCTGAAGAGCATCAAGAAGGATAAGGTCAATCTTGTCAAGAAATATACCTATGTAGAACCACATTACAAGATATGCCTAGAGGTTTCATCACAACATGATAATGCTGGAGCATTCTCATGAATAGTAGCTAGGGTTTTACTCATCGAAGACGTGCGAGCATACATTCACTGTAAGATTGCAGAAATTGGCAACCTGGAGGTTGAACAAGCTTTCAAGAAGCTATGCAAAGATGATGGAAGTATTAAAGATGAGCATAAACACATCGAAGTGAAAGGCTCACAAATGCCCTATTATTCCTGAAAGTGTTTAAGACCGAGTTGAATCAGTTAGTACTAAGCAGGATTCACAATCATAAGTTATGGCTCGATGAGCCTAAACCAATAACCCAAGATGTTATTCATACAGTCACCGGTTATCCTATAACCTATAAGGTAAAGGCATTGAAGAACCCTCCCAAGGCTGAAATTGAGAAGAATACAAGAGCTACATGGGATGGAAGAGGACTAAGAGTATCCACCATCACTGATGAGGAAATGAAATTTGGAGCATGTGTCTTAGGATACAAGCTCTTTCAAGCTAGCATGATGAAAAACATAGCATCTGGTGTAGTGGATACAACCTATAAGATTGTAATGAAAGGAACTCAGTTAGATCTATCAGAACTTCTACTCAAGCAGCTAGAAGAGAACCTAAAGACAATCAGGAATGAAAAGTAAAACTCATGTAAGTTTGGTTCACTTATCATGTGCATTTTCTTTTACTTCCAAGAATCCTTTCCATCAATAATAGATATAAAATGGGATACAACTAGACCATTCACCATACAGATCAGTGAGTTTATAAAATTACTGGGAGACAATTCCGAGTCAGTTATTGATGAGTACTTTACTGGATTCAAGGAGATAATGCTGAAAAGAGTAAGGATCCCTGAGTAATTAATTGTGAAATTCAAGAATGATATATGTTTCATGGTAGACACAAATTTCACATACATCAAGCATGTTGTACCAAGAACAACATGGCTACAACCACTTGAATATGAAGTGAACATAGATCAATAGTCCAATGCAATTGATGCATTGATAAATGAGCCCTTAGATAAATCACAACCCAAGTTTGACACTATGAAGAAGCCAAAAATAGAATCAAAACTGGCTTGGTTGTAAAGAAGATAGATAGGAAAAAGGATAAAATGGTCAAGAAATTGAAGAAAAGGTTGTCGATTACAGAGGAAGAAACCAAAAAAATAGAAGAAACTGAGGGACAGTCACTCATTGGTGAAGTTGAGTAGGCAAGTGACTCTGAGTCTACAGAGTCAGATAATCCATTACCTACACCAGCTAAGAAACCTAGAACTACATCTACTACAAGGACAGGAAGTCAAATAGCTAAGGACACAAGTCCTTCACCATTGAAGAAAGGTCAAGTAAGGACCTACAAGAGGAAACCTCCAACACAGAAAAGAGGGCCAAAAAAAAGAAGAAAGCTCATTAGAACCAAGGAGGGCATTGAGGACACATAACATAATGAGGGTGTTCAAGAAGAAAAGAACAAGATACCTAAAATAGTTGATGAGGTATGTGCCTCAATTATCAAAATAGGTTCAGTAAGTAGTAGGAAGGTCAAGAAATGGTTAACATTGGATCCCTTGGATCAAAATAAGATTGAGGAGGAAATCATCAAGATGATGTGCATATTCAAATACCTCCCAATACAACTGGCAGACAGTATGCCCAAAGAAATTCAAGATAGGCTATCAGAAAGATGGACATTTGCCTTGTGCTTAGAGAAATAAATTAGGGAAAGAGCCCTAGTATCAATTATGCCTCCCGAATAAAAAATGGAGGAAAACAAAGAAATGATGAAGGTTGATTCCAAAAGGTTTTCATTGAAGATGAGAGCCTACCAAGTGCTTAAAGGTCATCTACTGGATCTAGATAGAAAGAGTGAAACCGAATGGAGGAAAATACTTGATATTCCTGAAAATGATACAAGTCTTGAGCCACAGAGAGCTCTTACTGAAAATCAAGAATCCAAGGATGATCAGGCTACTGAGAGCACCAAACCAATTATCATTACAGATGTAGAATTGGACAAAGAGGAAATAGACAGTACATGCAACAAGGATATGGATGTTGCAGATGAGAGATGGCCAAACACCACTATGGACAACATTGCAGACAATACAATCATTGACATCATCGATGATCCAACAAATGAAATAGGACAATATAATTGATGTTGCATAGGTGAACATACTAGGAAACATGCCAATTTTGATGGAAGCCATCAATATACTCCAAGAAAAGGAGAAAAAACCTACCAAAGATGAAAGCACACCCAAAGACAATGGTGATGCAGAACAAAAGGATGCATCAGAAGAAAAAAAAGACACATTTGAAGAACCAAAAGATACTACTGATGCACAACAAGACAAATCTACTAATCAGAAAAGTGAAGAAGAGCAACAAGCAAAAGATGGAGAGTAGAAAGATAAAAGTGAAGAAGAGAAGAAAGATGATACACCAGAGAATACAAAAGAAAAATCTATAGATACACCCAAGGTTAATGAGTAGACGTCTTCACCTAACCAATAGGTTGAAACTGAGCAGAAAGAAAAAGAAAATACATCTACCAAGCCTTCACCGAGAACTTCAGAGAAGACAAATGAACTAGCACTAGTAGTTCACAAATATGCATCCACACAAATATCAAAGAAGAAGAAGAAAAAGAATAAGAATCTAGTTACTTTGGATAAAATTATTAAGATTCCAGTATGTGATCCTAGAACATTGGATCCAACAGAACTAACAAAGTATGCAAGACTTTGTGAGATAAAATCTATCCAAGATAAGCTTAGGAAGGCAACAAAAGAAACACAGGTACTCAAAACTACAAAAGCCATACTGCAAAAAATAGTACCTGACACTAACATTGATCAAGATACTCCTATACTTGATCAATTAGCCATTCTCATAGAAGTTATCACAACTCAGAATGTAGATGCTGAAAAGGCAATTGAAGAACAAGCATAACAGAAATTCCAATTCAAACTAGCAGAGAAAATTAGCCAAGAAGAGGCAAATAACAAGGTGAAGCTATCTAAACTTGTAAGTACATTGGACCCCATTATCTTAGAAGCTATAACCTTGATAAAGAATTTATGCACTTTAGATCAACTCACTAAGGAGTATAGTGAGAAGATAGCACAAATCGATGTTGATCTACAAGCAAGTGCACAAGGTCTCACTAACAGTGAAGATACAACAAAATTGCACTACAAACATCTAAAGCAAGCAAGAAAGATGAGACAAGACATTCAAAATGCAAAATCAAAGTTTAAAGATGAGGTAATTGAGCTCCAAGCTCTAATTTTACCCAATCTCACATTACTGCAGCAACACATGAAACTAGCAAGAACATTAGTTGCCACCCCATAAATGTCTGTCCTAGACATCATTTATGATATGCACGCTAGAATTGCATTATAGCACATGGCTCTGGAACACCTTAAAGATAAATGGGGAAAGATGATGGAAGAAATGACAAACTCTCATTCCCACATTTTGGACAATCTATAAGTTACACATTTTTGCCAAAATTTTGACAACTTGTAAGTTGTACGTCTTTGTCCTTAATATAAAAAAAGGGGGAAATGATATGTTCATATATCATAAGGTGAAAAGGAGAAATAAAAAAAGGCAAGTATAAGCATACATGTACATATATACTATAATGCATACAGTTAGGGGGAGTCATATAAAGACAAGATATATACATGGTATACATACTAAACATTTTAGTATTCATGCACATATCAGTTTTTGATACTAATGTCAAAGGGGGAGATTGAAGACATTATTTTCTCATTAGTATACAAAAGGAAAATAGTTTCTGAACCTTCGGTAAACCTACACCAAAAGACAGACTTTCAGGAACACTGAAAGTATAGATATCAGAGATCATTGAATGTGTAAAGTTCAAGAGGAACCCAACAGATAAAGTGGAACCTGACAGGAGGAAACCAACAGAGGAACTAGACAAACAAATATAGTGCAAATTGAGAGCACAAGCACAATGCAAACTGAAAGAACAAAATAGTGCAACCCGAAAGATAGTCAAACTGATTTCAAAGTAAATCGAGCATCAGACACCGAAAGTCAGTTACATCCCAGAAAAAGTGGATTTGACTTCCACGTTAGATAAAACACTCATATTCTATTTATAGAGTTTTGTTTTGTTTTAAAACCATTACTTAAGGGACAAACAACATTATTTTAATTATTTTAATCAGTCTAATTGATTGAAAACATGCAAAATAGGAGATCAAGGTAAATTTCTAAACCTGTGATCATAGAGTTAAGTTTGTTTTACATGAAACTTAATTAGGTCAATCTATCTTATAAATAGATGTTGTAATCATTATAAATGTATGAGGAGAGGATGAATGTAGCCAACGATCACATCTATGGATCAAAATGAGAGTTTCAAGAACCAGAACTATGTGCTGAAAATGTGACACACTTCTATGAGTCATTATATTTAAGATTGCTCAAGAATGAGGTCTCAAATGGAGACTCATAACTCCCTATTCATGGAGTGCAAGGGTTTGTAACGGAGGCCCTTAGTTTAGACCTAGTTATGCCCATGTAAGTACACCATGAAATGAGAGATTCAAAGAGAAAGAGAAAGAATGCTAGTCTCCATGATCACCAAATATGCATTTCAAATGAGAATGAAAGCTATTCTATATGATAACAATGCATGGAAGGAAACTAATCTATATGATAACAATGCATGAAAGGAAATATGCAAGATTAATCTATGAAAGGAAACATGAATCTAAACTAACATGAATCTTCTCTAAATGGATTGCCATGGATGCATGAGAGAAGACAAGAAGAAGAAGTTGCATGGTCCAAGCTCAAATGCTCAAACTCTCCTCCAAAATTGCTATCCAAACCTGTAACATAACAATAGCATAAAAGTGTATATCCAAATGAGGAGAGGTTTCCTTTTAAAGAGAAATGGATGGTAGAGATTAAGAGGTAAAACGAAATGAGCAATGGTGGAGATTAAATCTTGGTTGATCCATGTGCTCATATCTTCAAAAGGCAAAATAAAAGGCTATGATTAAGAGACAAAAAGCCCACCACTTGGAAAGTGTAGAGAAAAAAGAGCTTTATTTATTTTTATTTAATTTATTTCCTTTTTCATCACAAAGAGGGATTTAAGTGGGGATTTTATTTAATTAAAAGAGGGATTTTCTTTTAATTAAATAAGATTATTTTGTTTAATTAAAAGAGATATTTAAATTAAATAATATAATATTATTTAATTAAGAGAGATTTTAATTAAATAAGATAAGATTATTTAAATAAAAAGGGATTTTAATTAAATAAAATTATTTTATTTAATAAAAAGGAATTATTTTCTTTTAATTAAATAAGATAATTGATGAAATGATCAAACCTTAAGAAATATTGAAATAATTAAATTAATTACGATTTGATCAAGGAAATTGATTTGAATTAAAAATATTGCAAAGCATTGATTAAGGAATTTGATAAATTGATAAATTGATTCTGTCATTTGATAAATTGAAGAATGGGGGCCCATAGTCTAGGCGACCATTTTAGGGTGCATACATTTGCCCCTCTTTGACTAATGTGCAATCTTTATGGGAACACATGTAGTCAAAGAATGCAGTTGAAGTGTGAGATCGATTTGGGATCACAAAACAACCCAGACATGAGATCGATGGACGGGAACACATTAGGACAAAGATAAGCTGATTGAAAAAGACAAGGTCAACACCTCTGTAAATAGGTAATTGACATGTCCAAGATAAGAATCTCAAGCAAGGTTGCCCCAAGTGAAGCAATTGATAGGATTGATAAAGCGAAATCAAGGATTGAATTTTGATAGGTATTTCCCCCTCGTGATCAAAATCAAAATGAGATAGAGGAGAAACAACAAATTGATAAATTTGATCAAATCAAACTATAAATAAGGTTCTTGATGTAAGATGAAATATATAAGGATCATAGAACCAAGGTAGATAATCATGCATGAAATATTATGCCCCAAGGTTGAATTAGAAGAAAAGAAGTGGGGTGAAAGTGAATGGAAGATAGAAGTTTGGAAGAGGTGGAAAGAAATGGAGAGAAGAAAGAGAATTTTCGCCAAAATTAATCAACTATTTAAGATGGAAAATTTTGATTGAGATCACAAAAGAAGATAAGGAAATGAAGATCAAACATTACCACAGTTGATTAAAATTCCACAAGAAAGATGAAGGAAACCCTCTCAAACTCATAATGCAACCTAAAAATGCAAATTAACATGAAGTCTAATACTGCAAGCTACATGAAAATGCAAAGGTGTACTTGCAATAGGGAAAATGTAACATAGGACTTTTGTGTTCATCATTCATTAGAGAATCTTAAGGAACTTATTTTCATTATCGGGCCATTATTAATAGACACCAGAAAATCACACAATCATCACTAGTCACAAGCGCAACTATGAAGATATGAATGTGATTTATATCGGATTGGAATGTGGAAAGATTCTAACATAAGCATCAAAGACATAAAGGTCAAGATGACTGTGATGTTAGATTATCCAATTTAATGTAGCAAAACTATGCTCACATCAAGGCATAGATGCCGGGATGACCAGAAGAATGGTTGTGCGAAAACAGTCAAGGATGAATGATGCAGATGGGCAGATGGAAGCTTTGGTAAAGGTCTCTAAATAGGGCAAGGTACCCTAGATTGTTATCTTTGTGATGGTCACAAGCATTTACAATTATCACAAGTGTAGTAGAAGGATTTGATTAAGGTTCTCACAACCCCAAAACCCCAAGGGTAACCTAATCACTAGATTTATCAATCCTTCAATACCAACTATCTAGGTTGGTCTTCTCAAGCCAATGACCCTTAGTCACAAGAATACCCCAAAAATGACATGTAGGACTAGGGGTGACATATTCTTGTAGGTTTGGTCTATTTAGGTCCCTACTTCTTAGTTCCAATGGTTCTTTCACTTAAAGACAACCCATACCCCATGCTTCACAAACCTAGGTTTTGCTTGTAGCTTTTTTCAGAGGGAATTTTGATCTCATCTGAGATTTCTCCACACAACCACATGAAATATTCAAGATTTTAGATACCCTTTATGGCCAAATTATTTGGACTTAAGCCTTGGAACTTGGAATTGAAAAGAAGATAGAATGGTGAACCAAATTGCTCTACCAATTAGCCCTAATTAGGCCTCCAATTACACTACAAGTACCCTTTAGGTACATCCAATGCACAAAATAACTATTGGATCATGTGAGGGGATGAAAAAATGTCTCCTCCTCCAACTTAGAGCCTCTGATCAATCCCAAGACAAAAATTTATGACTGCTGTCCTAATCAGGATTGGTGCATACATGTGCATATACACCTAGGGCATCAATTCTCTCCCACTTCCCTACAACTTGAGAACCCTATCTTGTAGAATGTTAAATGGAATCATAAGAGAAAGATTTACACCAAGGGTTATTAGTTTCCCATGGTGGAAAGTGAAGATACAAATAATTTTCTAAGAAACCCTCACTTAGGGCCTATAATCCAGGCAGTAGGATTAAAAATTAAATAACTTGCAACCTACAGATGATCAAAGCATGGGACCAAAACCAAAAGGACGAAGATTCAAACCACTATCTCCCTGTGTTATATTCACATGCTTCTTTGGCCGTACCTATCCATACATGATGACTATTTTTCCCATAATACAAGAAAATAGTTATATTTATTGATTTCAAATAACAAATTACATCTCTCACCTACCACCTACCTGAATGGGATATTGTAGGTACTAAAAATGGTTACAAAACAAGTTTGAACCAACTTGACCATTTGGGAGTTTATTTTCAAAAAGTTGTTAAGTTTGCTCAAAAGTTGCTTGGCAACTTTTGAGCAACTTTTGCATTTTGTGCATTTTTGCAACTCTAGTGACCAAATTTGGTCAAGATGTTATTGAGATGATCCCTAAACAATAAAAAATAAAAAATAACCTATTTCTAGGGTTTGGGATCATAACTAACTCATAGTGACCCAAGGGCTTATATTGTGCCAATCTTGGTACTATGGTCTTACATGGTGATCCAATGACTAACCCTAGTGTGTTTATGTTTGTAAATGCCTCTTAGGACCTTGAATGAACCCCTAGGGTCCATAGGAGCATGTGGTTTAGTTTGGGTGCTCCTACACCATACTCCCCATGAGATGAGAACTCAAGTTCCCACTTGAGGATAGTTGGGCAATAGTGGTGCCATGTTGTTTGATCTGGTCTTCAGTCATCTAGGTAGCATCTATGGAAGGAAGACCTTTCCATTTAACTAAGTACTGCATGTAATTTTTATTTATTGTTTTCTTCAAGACTTTGGTGTCCAAAATGGATTCCAATTCCACTGGCTTGCTTGGTGGGAGATTAGTGACATAGTCTTCATCATTCAAACCTGTCTGTTTGCTTTGATCATTTGGTTGATCTGGTGTACCCTTATAGGGAGTTAGGTATGCAACATTGAATATTGGAGAAATTTGCAAGGTGGGAGGAAGAGAGATATCATATGCATTCTCACCCATTTTGTTAAGGATATTGCATGGTCTAACTTTTTTCATGTGAAGTTTGGAATGTCTACCCTTAGGTAGTCTCTCTTTCCTCAAGACTGCCCATACTTTGTATCCAACTTTGAAGTGGATTTCCCTTCTTCTTTTGTCTGCATGTTCCTTGTATTTCAAAGTTGATCTTTGTAGTGTTTCTTTCACCTCATGCTGCACCTTTGTTATAAGTTCTTCCAATTCTTGTCCATGAGCACTGATTTTGAAATCAAATGGGAGTTCTACTAGATCCAATGGTCTTTTGGGGTGAAGGCCATATACTGCTTGGAAGGGGTCTTGCCTGTTGAACTATTCATAGAATCATTGAAAGAAAACTCTGCTTGGGGCAAGAGTACATCCCAAATCTGAGCATACTATTTGGTTAAGCATCTTAGGAGATTGCCTAAGGATCTGTTTACTACCTCAGTCTGTCCATCTGTTTGTGGATGATATGCAGAGCTATAGGCTAGATTTGTGCCAAGTTTCTTGAAAAGCATCCTCCAAAAGTGGCCTTGAAACTTCACATCCCTGTCAGATACAATTGTTTAAGGTAAACCATGAATCCTAAATACCTCTTTAAAGAAAATATGGGCAATATGAGAAGCATCATTTGTGCTTTTATAAGGTACAAAGTGGACCATTTTACTAAATCTATCCATGATTACAAAAATACTATCAAAACCTTGCTTTGTTCTAGGTAACCCCATGACAAAATCCATGGAGATTAACTCCCATGGTCTAGATGGAATTGGTAAAGGTTGATATAACCCTTGATTTGTTGACACACCTTTTGCTTGTTGATAGATGGTACAAGTTTCAATAAACTTCTTAACATCATTGTTCATCCTTGGCCAAAAATAACTTCTTTTCACCATGTCTCCAGTCTTGTTGATGCCAAAGTGTCCTCCTAGTCCACCACAGTGCTTCTCCCTTATTATATTTGTCCTCATGGAACATTTGCGAATGCATAGTTGAGCTCCTTTGAATATGAGTCCATTCTGAATCAAGTATTCAGAAAAATCAGTATGGTATCTTCCAACCATCTCTGTACAAACTTGAAAGATCTCTGCAAAATTAGGACCATCATGGTATAGATGTTTAAGGGAATCAATTCCCACACTTTGGAGTTGGATCTCTTCAACCAGACCCACTCTTCTACTAAGTGCATCAACAAATTTATTTGCTACACCCTTCTTGTGTTTGATGTTGAAGGTGTAGGCCTGCAACTGTTCTACCCATTTGAGATGTCTGACAGAGAGTTTCTCTTGTGAATTGAGAAAACTCAATGCATGATTGTCAGTGTATACTACAAAATCTTTGGGAATTAGGTAGTACCTCCATTTCTTGAGGGCTTGGACCATGGCATAGAGTTCCAAGTCATAGGTCGAGTACTTCCTTTTAGCCTCATTTAATGTCTCTGAGAAGAAGGCAACTGGTTTACCTTCTTGGCTTAGGACTGCACCTATTGCTAAGTTACTTGCATCTGTCTCCACTGTGAAGACCTTGTTGAAATCAGGGAGAGTCAATATACAATACTGAGAGACTCTATTCTTCAAGTATTGAATTGCATCATTGGCTTCTTTTGTCCAAGAAAACTTGTTCTTTCTACCTCCTTTAATGGTGTCAAGTATTGGTGAACACACATGACTGAAGTTTTTAATAAACTTCCTATAGAAGGTGGCAAATCCATGGAAGCTTGTTACATCACCTTGGTTCTTGGGTGGAGGCCAATTAACTATGGCTGCAACCTTCTCTGGATCTATTTTGAGGGTTCCCTATGAGATCACAAATCCTAGGAACACAAGTTCCTTCTTCATAAACATGCACTTTTCTAAGTTGATCACCAACTTGTGTTGATGAAGTCTTCTTAGGACCTGTTCCACATGATTAAGATGTTCTTCTTTGCTATGACTGAATATCAGTATGTCATCAAGATAAATAACAAAAAATTAACCAATGAAATCAATGAATATCTCATTCATAAGCCTCATAAAAGTACTAGGGGCATTGCTTAGCCCAAAGGGAATTACTAACCATTCAAACAAACCTTCAGTGGTCTTGAATGTTGTTTTCCATTCATCTCCTGGTTTGATTCTGATCTGATGGTAGCTAGACTTCAATTCTATCTTGGTAAAGTAGCAAGCACCTCCTAGTTGATCCAATAGATCCTCAATTCTTGGCATGGAGAATCTATATCTTATAGTGATCTTGTTTAGGGCCCTTCTATCAGTACACAACCTCCACTTTCCATCCTTTTTAGGTGCCAAAAATGATAGGACAACACATGGACAGAGGCTTTTTTGAATGAGTTCCTTTTCCAACAGTTCACCTACTTGTTTTGCAATCTTTGCATGCTGCAATGGTGTCATCTTGTATGGGGCCTTGTTAGGCAGGGATGAACTAGGTATCAGGTCAATTTGGTGACTGATATCTCTCAAGGGAGGGAGGGTTGTGGGTAGGTCACTAACAGTGACATCTTTGTATTTTCTAAGCAAATCCTTGGATTCATTTGGTATAGGATTATCCTTATCAGATCTGACATTACCCTTAGGTTTGGATATTAAGACATATGCTTCAGTTTCAGATTCTTTCAAAACTTTTATCATTTTTTTCTCCCCCATGGCTATGATAGTTGGTTCTTTCTCAGTCTTGTTATCCGGCAGGGGCTTCATGGTGAACTTTTTTCCATCGTTGGTGATAGAGTAGGTATTTTTCCTACAATGGTATGTGGCATCAACATAATATTGCCAAGGTTTGCCTAAAAGAATATGGGAGGTATCCATCTCCACAACATCACAAAGAACCCTATCTTTAAAATCAAAGATTGAAAAATCTATCCATGCTTGTTCAATGACTAAAGTTTGTTGACCCTTTGTTAACCAAGATACATGGTAAGGAAAAGGATGAGGTTTCTTAGGGAGATTTAACTTCTATACCATTTCACAAGAAACAAGATTTTCAATTGAGCCAGAATCAATAAGTAATTGACATACCTTTCCATTGCATTTTGATCTTTGTTCGGAAGAGATTCTTTCTTTGTGGAGGTTCTTGGCTTTGTGACACTTGGAGGAAGACTTGCCTCATCATCAAGCATTTTCCTTCCTCTAGTTCTAAGTCCAGTTGATTTTAATTGTCTTCTTTCTTTTCCTCTTGGATGAGTTGTGCTCTCCTTTCTCCATGATTGTTATTGTTCCTCTTTTCAGGGCACTTGCCTGTATGATGTCCCAATTGGTTGCAATAGTAGCACCTCAATGGTCCATTTCCTCTACCACTATTTGTTCTTCCCCTATTGAAGGGCCTTATCCCTCTATATTTACCTCTAAATTTTGTATCAGTGTTCTCTTTGTCTCCTTGCTTAGGGGTCCTACTGCCATTACCACTGTATTGTCCTCTATTCCAAGAGGTTCCTCTTCCTCTGAAATTCTTCCCATTGTCATTAGTATTTCCCTTTCCAAACTCCTGCTTTCTCTTCCACTTTTCCTCTACCTTGAGTGCCATTTGATAGCAATTGTTCATTGAGGTAGGGCAATGTAGGCTTAGTTCCTCTTGAATG
>MU225791.1:3259300-3317438 GCA_018584345.1 Thuja plicata | reverse complement strand
GCAACAGGTCGAATCATGGAGGCAGGCAGGCTGAATAACTCATGTTCAGTTTTGTTTGTTCTTGATGAAGAATGACTATGTTGAAGTGTGTGGTTGATTTAGAAGGCCAAAATTAACTCATACAACACTTATATGAGTTATTATATTCAAGATTTCTCAAGAATAAGGTCTCAAATGATGACTCATAGCTCCCTATTCATGGAGTGCAAGGGTTTGTAATGGAGGCCCTCAATTTAGACCTAGTTATGCCCATGCAAGTACACCATGAAATGAGAGATTCAAAGAGAAAGAGCAAGAGTACTAGTCTCCATGATCACCAAATATGCATTGCAAATGAGAATGAAAGCTATTCTATATGATAAAAATGCATGGAAGGAAACTAATCTATATGATAACAATGCATGAAAGGAAATATGCAAGATTAATCTATGAAAGAAAACATGAATCTAAACTAACATGAATCTTCTCTAAATGGATTGCCGTGGATGCATGAGAGAAGAAGACAAGAAGAAGAAGTTGCATGGTCCAAGCTCAAATGCTCAAACTCTCCTCCAAAATTGCTCTCTAAACCTGTAGTATAACAATAGCATAAAAATGTATATCCAAATGAGAAGGAGAGGTTTCCTTTTAAAGAACAATGGATGGTAGAGATTAAGAGGTAAAAATAAATGAGCAATGGTGGAGATTAAATCTTGGTTGATCCATGTGCTCATATCTTCAAAAGGCAAAATCAAAGGCTATGATTAAGAGGCAAAAAGCCCACCAATTGGAAAGTGTAGAGAAAAAGGAGCTTTATTTATTTTTATTTAATTTATTTCCTTTTTTTCATCACAGAGAGGGATTTAAGTGGGGATTTTATTTAATTAAAAGAGGGATTTTCTTTTAATTAAATAGGATTATTTTATTTAATTAAAAGGGATATTTTAATTAAATAAGATAATATTATTTAATAAAGAGAGAATTTAATTAAATAAGATAAGATTATTTATTTAAAAAGGGATTTTAATTAAATAAGATTATTTTATTTAATAAAAAGGAATTGTTTTCTTTTAATTAAATAAGAGAATTAATGAAATGATCAAACCTTAGGAAGTATTGAAATAATTGAATTAATTACAATTTGATCAAGGAAATTGATTTGAATTAAAAATATTGCAAAGCATTGATTCAGGAATTTGATAAATTGATTTTGTCATTTGATAAATTGAAGAATGGGGGCCCATAGTCTAGGCGACCATTTTAGGGTGCATACAAGAACAACAAAAGATGAAATTGGTTATCAAGAACCAAGAATAGAAGCTACCGAGAAATAGAGGTATTATTCAATCACAATAGGTGATACAGATATACATGTAATTTTGAATGGATCTGTAATCAACAATAGTAGATTGCATACACTCAGGGCAAATGAGTAATTTGCTTACATTCTAACAAGTGAAGCAAAATTAAAAATCCTTTCAAGAAAGGTGGATTTAACAATCCTATTGTAAATCTCTTAACCGAGTGCACACTAAACAATGTTTCTAAAGCTCTTAACAAAGTATACTTTAAGAGGTTTCCACATGATACTCCTAATAGGGTAGATCATCAGAAGTGATCAAATTGTAAGCCTTAACCGACCCCTTCTAATCTGAAGATAGTGAAGATTTTGTGGGTGCCATCCTCACCACAGTTTTTACCTTCTTACTAAGTTTTTTTGTGATATCATATCTTTTATTATGAGTCAATTACTTTCTTGAATGTTTCTATGAATGTTTACATGTTTGATTAAGTTAAAAAATTGATATGTCTTACATAAAGATAGTATAGAACAGATGGCTGGATAAAAAATTGATTACATAAAGGTTAAAGGATAAAAGAGATAAAGTTTTAGAGGTACTGATTCACCCCTCCCCTCTTAGTACACACTTCCCATTATTTCCAATAGGGTAGGAGTCACATTGCTACTACTTGGTTATAACAACAATATCCTCATTTTTTCATAATTTCCAAGTTTTATTTCTAAGTTTCTTACTATTTCTTGTATTTTCTCCAATTATGGATTTAGGTCTTTTAGGTAGTTTCCTCTTGTTGCAATAATTCCCACTATAGTGTACTCAACAACACACTTAATGGTGTGCTCATCTCTTCTTCTTTTTCTTTCTCTTTAATCCATTGTTTGTCTTAACCTTCTTTCTTCTCCATTAGGTCTAGTAATCTTGTCCTTCTTAGTTTGTTATTTATCTCTCTTGAGTTCTTGTTATCTATTCTTTCCATGCATGCTCCATTCTTTGGTCTTATGTGACCCCTATATTTCATCCCTTGGTGGTTATTTGATTAGGTTCTTCAGTAATGACATATCTTAATTATTTTTCAAACACTCTCCCCCTTTCCACTTCCCACCCCCTAGGTGTCTATCCCCCTCTCATAGGGTAGATGTCAAGAAGATAGAGGCTTAATCAATTTTCTAAATCTATTTTCTCTTATTGATCCAATATTGATGAAATTTTGAAAATTTTGCTTGAACAAAACTCAATGAAACCTAACTAGGATCCCAAAAATGGAACCATTATTAGAAATAAATGTGAAGGAGATAGATAAAACTTGTACTGCCAAGAGATGTTTGCTAGTTACAGTCTGTAACCTAGGATGTGTGTGTGTGTGTGGCGATGAACACACATCAAATTAAGATAACATACTAAATGAGGAAGACATATGATGTGAGGCTCCGAAATCAAGTATCCATTATTCTAAATTAGAACTTTCAATTACAACAAGTACTTTCCCCTTTATGTCTCTCCAAACTTGATGAAAAGGAAGATTACAAACCCACTAGAATTGTTGAAGGATATTTGATTTGATTCTTCTTAATAAGATGCTTCAAATATTCAAATTATTTTGAATATAAATGGTGTCAATCATCCCTAATTTCTTTCAATATACACATTTAGACTTATTCTTCTTAGATGATCCCCCTTGTGAGGTCCAAAGGATTTAGACTCTTTATTTAGGTTCTTCTTATTTGCATCCTTATCAGGATTCCCTATATCTTTATGTACCTTGGAATCACTTTCCACCAATAATTGTGACTTAGAAGACTTGATTAGACCCATGTAAATTAACTTATCTTTCTTGTATTTGAATATTTAAAAATTCATCAAACTTAAGATCAACATACGATGATCTCATAGAAAGTTGACGTGTATGAAAGCCAAACAAAACTATAAAATATCAAGGACTACGCTTGGATAACACATTAAGAATCAATTATAAATCCTCTTTTACAATATTGAAATCTTTAAGCTATGCTCTGTTTTACTTTACTTTGGAGATATAGTCTTGGTATGGTAAAAACCTTTTGGATCAAAATTCATCAAATCATTATCAATCTAATATCCCCTTATTGTATCATTTTTAAATTAATTTTTTTCATAAGGTCCCCACACATCCTTATGTATTTTACATGACTCAATATAAAATTGAAAGATACTAATGAACTTATGCAAACAAGTGCTTTCTCTCATGCAATTTCTCATCTTGTTAATGCATTAGAATAAATAGGTTGAGAATATTTTTCCTTTATATAGGTGAGATAACCCCCTTTACCGTGAGATAATTATATATAAATATTCTCCATGATGTATAATTATATGGATTTAGGAGTTCAATTTGAGATTTCCCTCTTACTAAAAAAAAAACCAAGTAAAATAATGCAATCAAACACCGTAATATTACCCCCTAAATTACTCAATTAAGAAACCTTGACAAAAAATGATTTTTCACTTTATGCTTAAAGCAATTATAGGTTCTATAAGATATCATTGCTTATAAATTCCAAATTTGGCTACAAGATATGTAACTAATTTGATAAAACCACTATAAAGTATAGGAAAAATCATGCACTTTAAAAAAATGAGACCCAAAAATAATATCACACAAGAAAGAACAAAGCCTCAAGATTTTACAAAATTAGAACTACACAAAAACACCTACGAGAATTTGCAAATTCTAGAAAATTCATAGAAAATAAATCAATTACACCACTATGTAGAGCACAAAATTTTGCCCCAAATAAATTTTTTTTTAATCAAAGGACTTCAAATGAAAAAGTTATGGTCTATTGAATTTTGCTTTCAAATTCAAGAAAACCAATAGAGAAGGGGTAGGTTAGGATAGGTGACCTATTGATGTCACAATTATGTGATGATGATATCAGTAGTAATATTCATAGAATGTACCCCTTGCTACAAATATGATAGAATATGCTAGAAATATTCTACGGGCAACAAAATCTTCCAAGATGCTAACAAAATAATCCTTTTACTAGATGGAAAGAGAATATTCTCTTGAATAATCTAGCATAGGCATGTAGGATAATGTATATTATATTCTAATAAATGGAGGTTGAATCAAAATTTTCCATGTGCAACCCATGTGGAATAGTCATACTTTATGTTTCAGGTCTATCTATGTAGGTAATACCTCCTCTTTTTGTTTTTAAAATTACACACACACACACACACACACACACACACACACACACACACACACACACACACACACACACACACACACACACACANATACACACACACACACACACACACACACACACACACACACACACACACACACACACACACACACACACACACACACACAATTTATTATTTATCTCAACCTCATTTTAGTGTTCCTAGACTCCAATGCCCAATGAGCTTGATCCAACTCAATTTCGATTAAAATTTTGGCTTCTCCTTTCAATTTTGGACCTTAGGTTCCAATTTGGAACTACATTGGTGGTAGCAAGGCACCTTGGTTGCCTCAATATTGGGGGCTAGCCAACATGGGTGTCCCTCTCTTGCAAGTTCAGGCCCAATTTATGATTGTGCAATGGTCAACTTATTTGAGTGAGAATTTTAATTGCTTTCAAATTGCTTCAAGTTTTTCACCCCAAAATACTTAGGAGAGGTACATAAGAAATGTATCCTCCCTTATTTTGAGATATACATACAATTACACACATCAATAAATTCAATTTCAACCTCAAGTCATCAAGGGCATGTTATCACACATCTAAGATATTTTAAACAATGAGTAATTTTTAGTTCTATGCATTCATGATGACATTCACAATCATTTAATCCTAAGCTCAATTATATCAAGTTAACAACAATATCTTCATGGGAATTTTGAAATAAAGAAGGTTTATGAATATATAATCATTTCATTTTAAAATCTATCCTTTTCTACCTAACAACACACTTTCAATTCAAGTTTAATTTATTTCAATTTCAAGGTTGATTCTAAAACTAGGATTTGACCTAGGCAAACCCTTTTATACACAATATTTTCCTTCTTTTTTGTGTGCAGAAATATGTGGAAAACACATGGTGAAATTTATAGAACAAGTAGGAGATCTATAGTTTGTTAGTTCCCAGATCTAAAATTTTTTCAATTGTGCCAAGCTAGTTGTCGTAGTCCTAGGAGAAAGTCTACCTAGGTACCCTAGTCCCTCTAATTATTCTTGAGAATTGAATCGTGGGTTACTTATAGTCAACACTTGTTGGATATTCTGCCAAAATCTATTTGTTAGTATAATGTTTCTATGTACATGTTGAAAATTACCATTTTTTCCTATTTGACCCCGATTCTTACATTATTCTCTCATACATACAAATCCATAGTTCCCCATCCAACGGAGGATTATTAAATCTAATTTGTGCTTTAGCCATCTTGAGCCTTGTGAATAATTTTACTTCCAATGTAAAAGTAAAAAGATTCATAGTTTCTAAGGCTCAAAGTGATTAGCTCTTATTTCAACAAATTAACAATCATAGGGTACCTAGGTATTTTGAGTGAGATAATATGGTCTATTTTGATCCAAAATGATTAGAAATTGAAGCTAATTTCCATATTTAGAAAATACCTCCCAACACCAAATCCTCATAGATCTAGCCTTTAATATGTAATTTGAACAAAATTAAAAGAAAAAAAAAACTATTAAATTTGCACTAGAAAGCTCCAAATTTGACTTATAATACAAAACTACAGAGAGGGAACACTGAAATTTGTTATTTCTATCAAGATTTTTAGATTATGTAGATCATAATTCAATACAAGAGAAGATAATACTCAAATTTTCAAGATCAATCAAGATTTGTGACCTATATATCTCAAAGAAGACTAAAAAGAAGAAATCCCACAAGCTCTAATACCATGTAAGAGTTGGTATATAATTCTCTATACCATCCAATATTGGCTAAAGATTATAGCCACCCAAGATCTAGGAACTTCATGAAATCAAAAGAGAGATTGAATATGAAAGAATATGTATGGTATATCAAAGGTTGCAAATTATATATTGATAATACATGAATGAGATTACAAAGGGGTCCCCTTAGGACCCCTCGATAATGTAGGTCAAGGTGAACATAGGATTGCATAAGATTAAGGCATGCGTCTTAATATTATGACTTGAGATGACTAATATGATATATATTAAATGAACTAGGAAAAAAAGTAAATGTGATAAGACAAGACCACATAACATGTAAGACTTAAAAAATATTCTTATGACCTATGTATATGGGATAAGTAACTTAAGTAACATGTGTGATTAGGACCTTGGTTATGAACTTGCTATGCAAAACACCCCTTTTGAACCAACACTTTTGACACCAGTAAATTAATAATAACATCACCATAAGATAGCATTAGTGATGCACAAATCAACAACATTATATCATAACATAACACAAGATTACTTGGAGAAACCCTTCTAAGAAAAAATCCCACAAATAAGAGAGGTTGAGTATGCATTATCTTCAAATAAATGAGATCACAATGAACTCACTTCCTTTATTATCCTTGACTCTAACATGGAAACAATTATGTACTTATGAAAAAAATCCTTATGCCTCAACCTATCCTTATTCCAATAGAGTAACTTTGTATTCATATGCTCCTCTTAATTTATACATCCAAAGATTTATTTATATAGACATGGAAAGAGCTCTAAATCACCAAACAGGGAACCCAAGGAAGATTATTCATTCCAAGCATCCCCAAACCTTGGATTACCTCCATGAAGTGTGAAAGAACACCATTTTATGCTCCACTATTTCCCTCCA
Organism: Thuja plicata; assembly: GCA_018584345.1. Lineage (NCBI taxonomy): Eukaryota > Viridiplantae > Streptophyta > Pinopsida > Cupressales > Cupressaceae > Thuja > Thuja plicata. The sequence continues at coordinate 3,310,326 of MU225791.1, read as the reverse complement.
ACTTGGACATTTAAACTCAGAAGATCTACATTATATTAATTGTAATAAATGAAATAATATTAAGAAATATCTATTCCCTCTTTCCAAGCACCCACTTTGAGAATACCAATATTCACTCATTTTCTTGTTGTTCGTAACTCTGTAACTCACAAACATGCATGAAACATTAGTTTAACATACTTTCAATCAAACTTTGAAAGATCTAACTAGGTTAGTCAATTTGAGAATAAAAGAAAATTAAAAGTGTCTCATGGATCTCTATCTAGGAGGACTAAAAAAATGCTCTCAGCTGCAAAAGCATCCTAAAGTGACAACCTCTAAAATGAGAATTCTACTAATGATGATGAAGATATGGATCTAAGATGAAAATTAAGATGAAATTCCCTATTCTATGCTCAAATTCTATGTAATCATGAATGATTTTTCCATTATAACAAGACTCTTCAAGAATTCTTCAATGCTAAATGCTAAATGCCCAATTCAAGATGCAATTTGAATGTGAATTATGACTCTAAATGTGAATTGGTTATATTACACTAAGAAAATCATCATATTTATAGGAATTCCCAAGGGTAGGCGGGTTAGTTTGATTAACCAAGTTCAATGTAGAGTTGAGGTCAAGGTTGAGTGATGGGTTTCAAATAGGGGGACAAGATGAAAAAATGAGTGGTGATGATAGAAAAGCCTAAATGAGTGGCTAAGATAGCAAAGACTTGGAGTGATCCATGTGCTCTTCATCCCTTCATCTCATTGGCTCTTTGATTCTTTGTCCCCTTTGTTGAAAGTAATTAGGATTTAATTTAATCAATCAATTAATTAAATTAGCCATGTGTGGGGTTTTAATGGGTTGCATTTGATTTATTTAATTTGAACTATATAACTAATTGATTTAATTAATTACATAGTTTAATTAATCCCCTTTTGGTTTAGATTTAATTAATTAATGGCTATTATTTAATCCATAATGTTGACTTTATTTGACCCCTTTTGACTTTGGTTGACCATGTGGATTTTGGTTGACTAATTTAGGGTGTCTACAAATTCCCCTCTTTGAATCAATGTGCGAAGCACACTGGTTCAAAGAATACCTGATGTTTGATCTGATGTTGATACTGATGCTCGATTTGGTGTTGATACTGATGATGATGCTCTGATTTGATGTCCAATATGATGTGATACTGATGAGGTTGATATGATATCAAAGATGATGTTGATAGGATCCTGATGTTGTTTTGTTGATAGTGTGATACCTCTGTTGTGAAAATTGTTCCATTTTGATACCCTGATGTAAAAAAATAATTTCGACGTCCGATGTCCCCAATTTTAAAAAGTGTCCTGATTGACAAAACTATGCACTCTGGTGCCAGTATGCCCCCTCGGGATTAAAATCAAGATCATGTTGCAAGCATTGGAGTTAATGAAAATGATTTTATTTGATTGCAAAAATTTGATCAATGTCACTCGTGTTGATTTAAATCCTGATAAAATATGAACTTTGAAGTTGAGAAAATGCCCCAGACCTTGATCTTCTTTTGATACCGACTGGATGCTCCACATATAATCTGGTCAAGATGATGATGCGTATGACAGACCCCCTCGAGAGATCGATCAGATAAAGTGTGATGAGATGGATCTCTCAATAGATTAGAAGAAATATTAGATGATTGATATTGCACTAGATGGTATGATTTATGATGAGTGATACTGGATTGATTGATGATGATTGATAGATGGTTGGATAGATAGGATGATGAGTTTATTGATCTAGAATTGTGATGAAGGTTTTGCAAACAAGTGATATACAAAGGTTCCAATTAGGATTTGATCAAAATGAAGTGTGTCAAAGATGATGGAGTCTTAATAGAAAAACATATATTTCTACGATACAGACTCAAAATTAACCTTGATTCCTTGGGTTATGGGTGAAGGACCTGTAATCCTTGATAGGGAACTTTCCAAAATGAAAGATCAATGTTGTGTTGACAACACTTGCAATTGATGTGATGTGAATGGAACAAAGATGAAGGATTTAATTTTTTGAAAAAGATGGTATATGAGGGATTGTTAGATTAGAGAACCTGATAGGTGATAAACAATAACTTCTGGGGGGTTGGAAAAAACCATCTATGAGTGCAGGTACTAGTACAAGTGATGGTATGTTGATGGACCATCTTACAGAATCAGGAGGCAATCATGCTTAGATCATTGTGATGATATCAGACATTTGATGACAGATATATGTATCTCTCTTTTTGATGTTACCAATGGACTCTTGATGTATCTTCTTGGATGATGTACACTTGTGATGTGGACATTTGATAGAATCTTTTGATTTTGGACATTTGAGAGACCTTGCCTCTTCCTTTTAATATTGATAATTTGACCTGGATGATTGATCCCCACTTTCCTTGAGAAATCCCATAATGATTATTAATGCATGATTTATTCTAACATGAATACAATATGCGAATGCATCTACACAATTGTCACTTTGTACCGAATCACTATTTTTGCAATTATCATCATTGAGCATTTTTGGTAAACCATTTGGAAACTGGTACAACCCTCACTAGTGACATTTCCAAACCATGATGGTATGAATACCTATTTCATCAAATTCAATGTGACCAATTCCATCATTGAAGTTATAACTCATCAATACAACCCTCACTGGTAGATTTCCCCCACCATGAGAGTATGAATACCGATTTCATCAGATTCAATGTTGCAAGTGAATTTTGGCATTAAAATATGAACAATCTAAATGGCCAAGGTATCTTTTTGCGTAAATAAACAAATATATGATCCCTAGTGATAGACAAATGTACTCAATGATTCTTTGATGATCATGTCATTAGACAAACTTGCATATATCTAGGAATCAACCTTACAAGCATAAATCTACAAAAAAACATCATGTATCCATCATTGCATATCTAGTTCAACACATCATTGATAGGCTAAAAAGACATGATAGAAAAATAAAGAAAAATCATTGAACTTAACTTTGCTATTTGTTTGTTGATCCATTTCCTTAGAAAAAATATCCATCCAATTTTGATCCTTTGTTCATAATAATTGATTTATCAGCTTAGCGTTTGATTTCTTAGCCTTTGAATTTGAGATGAGTCATATGTTTGGATTTGTAGAAATTTGATATTTGGATCAATCGATAAGTGTCAAAGAATGTGATTCTTAATTTTTTCTTTATGAAGGGATTTGAAATCTCGCTTGTGTCTGTTCTCCGATGAGTTCTTGGAATCTGAGACGTGCCCCTAATTGGATTTGTCAATGATAATGAACTAGGGAAACTTGCAAACACCATGACAAAAGTTTTATGTACAAATGAAGCTCGAAGACTTTATGAACAAATTTTTGGATTTTTTTTCTTTTTTTTTAAGATTTTTTTTTATTTTTTATTTTTTTAATTTTTAGAGTTTTTTTTTTTGACTTTTTAGATTTTTAGAGCTTTTTATTTATTTATTTGAATTTTTTTACTTTTTTTTTTTTTTGACTTTTTAGATTTTTAGAGATTTACTAATTATCAAGCAAGATCACATTGGTTTTCCCCCAATGTCTAGCAAGGTATAGGACATGACAAATGGATGAGCAATCTGATGGATTTAACAATGGATAAGAAATGACGGATGAAGTGTGTGTAGTGAATGTGACCCTCAGGACTGTCTCCTCAAGATAACCCAAGCTAAGGAAAAATGAGATAGCAAGGTGAAGCATGTTTTGGATAAGAAATGAAAGCCAATGATGTAGTTCTAGATAGCCTATAGGATAGTGACCTGATGTCATGAAAGTGGGGAGTCCAAAATAGTGGACATGTCAAGAGTTTTTTGAGAACAAATTTTGCACATTACGTCCTTCATTTCAATCAAGACCAAGGGTTCAATTTGGATAAGATATGGATAGAATTGAATGATCAGGATAAGGTTTGATGGAAGCCACAAGTGGATGGTTTAGAATTATTTTCAGGATGCTTAGGGATGATGAGGGTTGATTTGGGATAAGCAAGATCATGATAGAGTAGTATGGATGCAACAAGTGAATATGTTGATGGAAAGGATAACTGGTGTTAATATACCTGATGCACATGGATATGTTTAACCTTGTGAAGATCAAAAGTGAAAGAGGGAAGGTGGATGCAAATAGGATAAATGGTAGGATATGGAAGATATAGGATATGATGGATAACATGGTTGATATATCATGGATGAAACGTACCCCCAAGTGTAGAGTACAAGAAAGTAAACTATGCATGATGCCTGATTTCTAGGTTTTCATCATGGTACTTTCCTAAGGTTCCAAAAGAAGTGGTTTTCACCATAACACAAATGATTTCTCTTTACTTTTTTTTTTTTTTTCCTTTTCTAAATTTTTGGAAGATAGTGAATGGAGGAATTTATACCTCTTTATCTCTAGATAATGCCCCTTTGAAAGGTACGCTATAATGAACCATGGATATGGAAAGGATGTTCAAATATATTGATAAGGTAAGCATACATGATAGATATGGAGGATAAAGGTAGATGGTGGTTAAGGTTTTATGCCACAAATTGGATAAGAGGGATGTAAGGATGGAAAATAGGTGTTGGATAATGGATAGGAGGATAAGCAGCATGTATATTATGGATAGAAATATTGGCAAGATCAAATTTGACACACACTTTGAAGGGTGGTGGAATGATGGAGGAAAAATGGATGGGGAAGCTTGAAATTGTGATGGAGGAAAGGTTGTGTATTTTGGAACACAAGGACCCAAAATGGATGGAAAATGTGATGAATTATCCAAGGCAGTGGATTTTGGGACATGAGAATCCAAAATAGATTTTGAAGATGGAAAATGTTTTAAAGGAGGTGGAGTGGAAGCCTTTGGAAGTTTGAATGTGAACTTTGATTTTTCTTTTGTGTGCAAGTCTTGCAAAAGTGACTTGGGAATCCACATAGTCTTTGATTTTTATTTCCTTTGTGATACTTTAGAATGCATTTCTTCAATGAGGGATTTAAGAACCCAAATTTTCTTTGATTCTTCTTTTTTCTTGGTGGACCTTTGTGGCCTTGTGGATATTTATTTTTGATTGGTGGACCTTTGCTGCCTTTTAGATATTTCTTTTTTCTTGGTATTCGCGTGTCAATTAGATTGGACATGGGAATTTTTTAATGCTTGTGGATTCTTAGATTTTTTATTTTTATATTTGACATCCAAATTGTTTCCAAAGGTTTTTGGGTCCATGGATGGATATGAATGATATGGAAGGTTCATATGGATAGTTTCTTGGAAACTTCTCAAGTATGTGTGCTTTAGTTGATCTTGATACATGATAGGGTAAGTGGATGATGAGGTAGGAATTGTAGGAATCATAGATGGATAAATATAAGGCCCCAATATGGATGGAAGGGATGAATATTGTAGCTTTTGGAAATAGGGACCCAAAATGGATTGGGAGGATGGGGAAAGTGTATGGTTACGTTTGAATGGAGGGAGATAAGGTGTGAAAGAGATATCAATATATTTAGAGTGAGCTATATTTCCATGGTCATAATATTTTAGATTTATCTTTATCTCAATGGGCTCATTGGTATCTTTGATAGGATAAACTGAAGCTTGAGGGGATTTATTATCATGAAATGAATTGGGAGGAATGATAGATTTTTGAGGTAGACACAGAGGATCATGACAAGGACTTGATGGGATACTTTTATCTTGACATGAATGAGTTTTATTAGATAGGGTGGGAATGGAAATGGAGCTTGTAAGAGGAGATATGGAGATGAAGGTAGAGAAGGTACTTTTATCTTGGTTTTCAATAGGCTTATTGGAAATGGTGGAAGGGATATCTTGATCTTGCTTAGGAGGTGGATAAGATATAGAACTTGGAGGGATACTGTTTTCTTGAGATGGAGGGATATTATCTTGGAAGAAGTCTAAGGTTATGATAGAATCTTCATGAGACTCTAGGGATATGGGATCTTGATCAAATATTGGATTGGATTGGATAGTATGTTGATCTTGATATTTACTAAGACTTGTTTCTTCATACTTTGACTTACCTTCTTGACATGGATCCACTACTAAGGACAAGGTATGAGTTTGGATATGCATGGGGGATTCTTGAAGGTATGATGAAGCATCATTTTTCATAGGCACGATAGACATTTAAGTACATGATGGATCAGGTTATAAGATATGTGAATCATGGAAGAAACTTGTAGAGTGATGCAGGTTAGCTTGGATCTCTTTTAGAGGCATCCCTTGAGGGTATACATAGTCAAAATGGAAAGTATCATCCTTAGGTTTATTGTTTGATGGAGATGGTGTAGTTGGGTGTGAAGCTTTAGTGGATAGAGGATTGGTGGAAAATTCATAGTTTGCATGAGGACCATTGCTAGACATAGGTTCATAGTTTAGATGTTGCTTGAGAGTAGTATCTTGTTCTCCATTAGATGATTCATTAGGATTTTTCACTTCAATTATGTCATCATCAATTAAATCTTGGATTTTATGTTTCAACTCCACATAATTGAAGTTTTATGTCTATTATGTTGGGGGTACGCATAATAGTTGCTCAAAAATGTAAATCCACATGAAGTCATTTGAGGCAACATGATGAGATTATTTTCAAGGAGTTCTTCCAAAGATGATTCATAAGACTATCCCAAAGGAGTAAATGATCTATCCAATGAACATTTAAATTCACATGTTTTTTCCAAAGAGGTATTGGAATCAAGATCATGATTATCTAGTTTGTTGTTGTCATATGATTGATAAACAAAACTCTCAATAGAATCTGATGTAACTTCCTCTTCATTCTCTTGATCAAAGATATGATGGTCACGAAGTTTTTCTTGATCATATATTGGTTTTTCATGCTTAGATGCCTCTTTGTTTGAAGAAAAGGGAGACATATTTAGATAACGATTAAATAGAAAAGGAAATATTGATCTTAATGAGTCTTTTTTGAATGATGTATCCTTTTCTTCCTTTAGGTCTTGGATTTGTGATTGCAAAGATTGAATTTTCTCAGCGGCAGTTGCAATAAGATTCTCCTCTTCAATGTTATCATTATTAGGGTATCTAGAAAATTTATTTTCAACCATGATGTGATTGAATTGATGTTATTTTATAGGTAGTTGAGGAGGTGTGGTCTCTTCCCTATGCAAAGTTTCATCTTTCGGTAAAGATAATTTAATATGATAGGATTTTGTCCAAACTGACATGAAAGGGAATTGTGAATCTTTGTTGAAGAAGTATCCTTTTGAGAAGAATGATGATTTTTATGAGCTGTGGATCTTTTAAATGGATTTTTTTTCAATGTAATGTATCATCAAGCATAGAAACCACAAATAGACATGTTTTCTAACTTCTAAAAAGCTATTAAAGTGTATATTCTCGAATGTTTTTGACAAAGTCTCCACAAGAAAACAATTCAGTCAAGATACCTATGGCTAATTTAGTTTAACAAGGTTCAAAAAGGTATGCTTTCTACTTAACCATGTTGTAATCAAGATTCTACTAAAAAATATTTGAGTCTATCCCTCATTATAGAGGCCTCCCACATGTGTAAAAACATGATTTTTCGCAATCCCGAAGGACTACTAGAGGAGGTATGATTCTCAAATATTTTTTTCACTCACCCCATTAAGGATGAATGAATTTTATTTTATATTAGGTTGGATTACCATGGAAAAAATGGTTGTATCTCACTTGGGTCATTCCCTCTCACCGTCCTTGATAAGGAAAATCTCAAGAGGCAAGCCCACTAAAGATCTAGCAAGTATATGGAAAGAAAGAAATGAAATGAATAAGTAGGTTTAGGAGTTTGATCCACCCAAAGGGTGAAGAGCTTCTTTGCCTCCTTCCTTTGATGATGATCATGTGATTTGGTATTTCTTTTCAAGTTTTTCTTGACTTGATCCTTTTAATCATCTACAATTCATAAAAAAAACATCATTAATTACCACATTTATCAAATATACAACTCGTATTTTATGTTCTTATCATAACCAAATGTAATGCAGAATAGACCAAATGCAACTCAAGATAGACCATATGCAACTCAAATTAGACCAGATGCAACTCAGAACATACTAGATGCAACTAAACATAGACTAGATGCAATTTAGAACATACTAGATGCAAGTAAACACAGACCAGATGCAACTTAGAATAGACCATATGCAACTAAACATAGACCAGATGCAACTTAACACAGACCAAATACAACTTAGAACAAACCAGATGCAACTAAACACATACCAGATGCAACTCGGAACATACCAGATGCAACTAAACATAGACCAGATGCAACTAAATATTTATCAAATGTTTATTCAGAATCTCCTAAATGATATACAAATTTCACACAATGAAATGCAAAGTTTTCCAAAGATATGCAAATTTTCACTAAATGAAATGCAAAGTTTAAAAGATATGCAATTTTTCCCTAAATGAGATGCAAAGTTTCCAAAAGATATGTAAATTTTCCTAAATTCTATGCAAACTTCACTAAATGATATAATTTACAACATAACCCTCAAATAGAGTCTAATTATCAGCAAAAACCAAATGCAAGCTTCTTTGGACCAGGTGCGAGATTCTTTGTACTAGATGCAAGCTTGTACAGACTAGGTGTGAGCTTCATTGTACCAGGTGTGAACTTCTTTGGACTAGATGCGAGCTTGTATAGGCTGAATGCTATCTTTCAAAAAAACCATCAATTAATTATCAAATTTATCAATTATACAACTTAAATTTGATGTTCTTATCATTAACCAAATGCAATGTAGAACAAACCAAATGCAACTCAAGACATACTATATGCAACTCATAATAGACCATATGCAACTCAGAATAGACCAGATGCAACTAAACACAGACCAGATGCAACTAAACACATACCATATGAAACTAAAGATTTATCAAATGTTTATGTAGAATCTCCTAAATGATATGCAAATTTCACACAATAAAATACAAATATTTCCAAAGATATGCAAATTTTCACTAAATAAAATGCAAATTTTCACTAAATGAGATGCAAAGTTTCAAAGATATGCAAATTTTTACTAAATGAGATGCAAAGTTCCTAAAGATATGCAAATTTTCACTAAATGAGATGCAAAGTTTCCAAATATATGTAAATTTTTACTAAATGAGATGCAAAGTTTCCAAAAGATATGCAATTTTTCACTAAATGAGATGCAAAGTTCCCAAATAATATGCAAATATTTTTAAATGCTATGAAAACCTCACTAAATGATATAATTTACAACACAACCCTCAAATAAAGTCTATTTATTAGCAAAAACCAAATGCGAGCTTCCTTGGACCAGGTTAATGTTTTTCGTAAATTTGTAGCTCACAAACCTGCATGAAACATTAGTTTAACATACTTTTCAATAAAACTTTGAAATATCTAACTAGGTTGGTCAATTTGAGAATAAAATAAAATTAAAAGCATCTCATGGATCTCTATCTAAGAGGACTAAACAAATTCTCTTAGCTACAAAAGCATCCTAAAGTGATAACCCCTAAAACGAGAATTCCACTAATGATGAAGATATGGATCTAAGATGCAAATTAAGATGAAATTTCATATTATATACTCAAATTATATGTAATCATGAATGATTTTGACATTATAAAAAGACTCTTCAATAATGCTTCAATGTTAAATTCTAAATGCCCAATTCAAGATGCAATTTGAATGTGAATTATGACTCTAAATGTGAAATTGTTACATTGCACTAAGAAAATCATCATGTTTATAGGAATTCCCAAGGGTAGGGGGGTGAGTTTGATTAACCAAGATCAATGTAGTTTTGAGGTCAAGGTTGAGTGATGGGTTTCAAATAGGGGGAAAATATGACAAAAGGAGTGGTGAGGATAACAAAGCCTAAATGAGTGGCTAAGATAGAAAAGCCTTGGAGTGATCCATGTGCTCTTCATCCATTCTTCTCATTAGATCTTTGATTCTTTGTCCCCTTTGTTGAAAGTAATTAGGATTTAATTAAATCAATCAATTAATTAAATTATCCATGTGGGGGTTTTAATGGGTTGCATTTGATTTATTTAATTTGAACTATATAACTAATTGATTTAATCAATTACATAGTTTAATTAATTTCCTTTTGGCTTAGATTTAATTAATTAATGGCTATTATTTAATCTATAATGTTGACTTGATTTGACCCCTTTTGACTGTGGTTGACCATGTGGATTTTGGTTGACCAATTTAGGGTGTCTACATTTCCTTTTCATGATTCATTGAACATCTCATTCTATGCATCCACATCCATCACTCTTTATGAATGTCTTACAAACATTAGTGAGAGTAAATAATATAAATAATAGGGACACTATCTAAGTTTTGGAGCCATGCAAAATGAAATAGAATTTACAAGTCAAATGACACCTTAATCCTAACAAAGAGAGAGTTCATGTAAAGTCTCACCATGAATAACAAACACACTGTAGTTGATAATGGACACCTATTGAGAAACTATTTTATTTTTCCTTTTAGCGCATACTTCATTAAAATATAGCATTGGATTTATTACTAAAGAAGTCATGTGTCTTCTTAGTGTAATGACACAACTTTGGCCTAAGAATATATTTTAAAATTGCACTATAAAAAAGGTCATATATTGAGGCTTAAGGGTGGACATTTCAATCTAACACATTAGTGAAACTTAGATTCCAAGAGTTCATGAAAAATCTATATTATGAAAGGTAAGAGAATTTCATCTAGCATACTTGTAGACACCTAAATTTGATTAATTTGTTGGTCCACTGAGAAGGGGGGTGAATCAGACAAAATCAATCTTAAATACTTAAAACTTAGCTCACTGATTCACTTGGTAGAACTAAATACAATAATGAGCAACTCACCAAATAACTTAATAACTTAAACAACCATACATCTCATATTATGCAAATTAATCATTCAAACTTAGTTAACACCATATTTAATGAGGAAACCCAATAAGGGAAAAACCTCTATGGGAATTATGACCCACAATAAAAATGTACCCTTCTGAAGTACGCTCGATTAAGAACTTATCCTGTGAAAGATTACAAACACATTTTCTGTATGTGACCCTATTAAGGGGTTTACCTTAGATTTGTTAAGATCTTCACCCTGTTAGGAGTGACTTTGTTAGAGGTCTTTAAACACTCTTTTGGAATGTCACCTACTTATAGGATTTAAAAATAGGACTGTTAAATCCCCTCAGTTAAGAGATTTTTCTCTGTTACAAATGCTAATAAGCAACAGTAAAACTTTGATCTGTAAATATAGAAACTACCTTTGCTTGGTTCAAATCCTTTATGCTCACATGAATACTGACATCACATAATCCATTTTTCTCTGCTCTAGATTGTAGATTTTTCTCTTTCTGCTTCTCTACTCTACTTGGTAACTTATGTTCTTCAGCTTCTTCTGCTTCTCAATTCAACTTGCAAACATCTCTGCTTTGTTTAGTTCTCATCCTTTATATAGACAAAATTTTGCCTCTTAATCTCATTTCTTAGGTTTTCCATGCTTTGCGCTCAGTCATTCGATCATCTTCTTCACAAATCTCAGCTCGATAAACCGTTTAACTTTTACCTCGTAACTTAAACTTTTTCTTAGAACTCTAATAATCATATTTAACTGCTTAATATTTTCCTTATATCTTCTCATTGAATTTTCTCACTCGTAGATATTCTAAAAAACTTCCTTTAATTCTTATGAACATTCAGATCATCATAGCTTTGTATTAAATTTGATCTTATCATCATTTTCAATCAATATCCTGTACTCGGTAGATTGATTAGTAAATCGGTAACTAACTTCATTCACTTCTTGGTGCCTAACTCATTCTTGGTTCTTGATAACTAAAATTGACTAACACAAATCTATATTGACTGACTCTGTCTAGCTTGATAGAGTAACTCTCTTTTCAGTCATAACTTAACTCTTTGCAATCTCTGACTTAATCAATCAAATGTACCAACTTGATAACATCAAATATATAGTAGCAAATAACTATATCAACATTACTTCACCATTTTCTAATATGTATTTGTCACCCATTTAACTTCTCCTTCTTATGATATGGTAACTCAATATAAGTACTTAATGCTTGACATTAATGACAAAATAACAACTACTCTAACCATTTCTACAAACATGTATACCTATTATAACTCAATCTTCATCATCTCCATTGATTGATTAACAATATACCTCTTTGGCATTGATGGAAACACTATAGTATTACTATAGAAATTGATGATAACAATTATCAATACTGTCAATCTTAGGCATTACTCCTTTGAGTTGATAGTTCTATTTTTGATTATCAAATTGTTCTCTCTCTTGGATAAATCTTCTGATACTATAGAATACATTATGATTATCCTTCATGAGTAAATAGTATCAATTCATTCTTTTCCTCTTTCATAAATATCTCCCTTATTGATAAATATCATCAATTCATCTTCTCCCTCTTTGACAACAATGCCAAAAAGTTACACTCCTAAAAAATTGTTTCAGTAGTGGATTATACCTTACATGTACAAATATTCATTGCATACATAAATCTCTACACAAATTTAGGAATCACCTAAAGCGTGTCATACTAACATCAATTTAAGAATAGAAATTCTAATAAAGTATAGAATTGATGCATCATGATTCATGCTCTTAGTGAATATTGAATAGGGAAAGAACCCCTAATTTACCTCTGAGATACTCAAAAGCATCTTTCGGTAGTGGATTTGTAAATATATCAGCCAATTGTTCCTTTGAATTCACATATTCTAATACCACATTTTTCTCTTGAACTTGTTCTCTCAATTAGTGATACTTGATAGAAATGTGCTTGGTCTTTGAGTGTATAACCAGGTTCTTTGATATGTTGATAGCATTTGTGTTGTCACAAAAAATAGTTATAAGATCTAAGATAATATCTTGCATACCTTCAATTATTTGTTTGATCCAAACAATGTTTGCACAATTCATGGCTGTAAAAACACGTTCTTCCTCGACAATAGACTGTGAAATGCAACTCTACTTCTTGCTTAGCCACATGACCAATATTTCACCTAGAAAGAATGCTCCTCCACTAGTAATTTTCCTATCATAAATATTTCTAGCCCAATCTGCATCTATGTAGATTTGCAGATCAAAATTACCTCCTTTCTTGTATAATAAAGCAAAATCTTCAGTTCCTTTCAGATATCTAAAGATTCTCTTAACTGCAGACATATGTGCTTCCTTAGGATTAGAAGAAAATATTGCAATAATCCCAAAAACATGTGCTATATCATGTATGCTATGAATAACATATTGTAATTTACCAATCATGGATCGGTAAAGAGTATTATCCACTTCTTGTGTCTCATCTTCTTTTTGTTGGGTTTAATGGAAGTAGCACTGAGAGGAGAGGGGTGAATCAGTACCTCTAAAACTTTTTCATGTTCTTTAATCAATTAACCTTTGTAATCAATTACATATCCATTCAATCTTATCTATACTATCTTTGTGAGAGTTATATCAATTCATAACATTAATAAACATGTGAATCAATCATAGAAACATTCATGAATATAATTGACACATAACACAAGATATGATATCAGAGAAAACTCCTGTTAGGAAGTAAAAACTGCGGTGGGGATGACACCCACAAAACTTCACTATCTGCAGAATGGAGGGGGCTGGTTAAGGCTTACAATTTTGATCACTTCTGATGATCTAACCTGTTAGGAGTATCAGTGGAGACCTGTTAAAGTCTACTCTGTTAAGATCTTTTAACAACACTGTTAAGTGTGCACTCGGTTAAGAGTTTTGATATAAGATTGTTAAATCCACTTTTTTTGAAAGGGTTTCTTACACTTTTCTCCACTTGTTAGAATGATAGAAAATTACAAATTGACCTGGTAAATGCAATCTCCTATTGATAATACATATCCTATGTAGTTCACATAAAAGAATATCACCTTAACTATGATTGAATAATACCTCTGATTATCGGTTTCCTCTGTTCTTGGTTCAGCTAACCAAGTTCTTCTTTTTCTGCTCTAGTTCTTGAAATTCTCAATTCAATCCATAGATGTGCTCATTCTATTCTCCTCTCTCTTCCACACACATTCTAATGAATTATTACATCATCTATTTATAGATGGATTGATTTCATTGAGTTGATGATAAAAACAATGTTAACTCTAAGATCAGGTTTACAACTTGCACCTGGATCTCCTAGTCTACGTGCTTTAAATCAGTTTGACTGATTAAAACACTTACATTAATGTTTCTTGTCCCTAAAGAAATGGATTTAAAAACAATTAAATATCCTATAAATATAATACCCTTGCTTTATCTGACATGGAAGTCAGATCCACTTTTTGCGGGCTGCAACTGACTTTCAGTTCTGTCTTTCGGTCATGCTTGACTGTCCTTTGGTTTTTACTGTCAATTGCACTAAATATATTTCATTAGTCTACACTGTAACTTGCATTTCAAGTTCCTCTATCAGGTTCCTCTTTAACTCTCTGTATTGTGATCTTTGGTTTACACACTTCCTTGTGTGATCAGTTTTCTCTGTACTTAGTCATTTTCAGTGATCTGCCAATTTGATCTTCGGTTTGCCCTTTAATATCTTTCGGTGTAAGATTTTTGAAAGTGTTGTTTGAATAATAATGACAAATTAATGTCATCAATCTCCCCCTTTGACATTAGTATCAAAAACTGATATGTGCAAAATACTAACAAAATGTTAAGTATATACATCATATATAATCCTTAGTCATTTAATGACTCCCCCTATGTATATGCTGGTATATCTGTACATAAGATATATTTTCCTTCTTCATATCATTGTCCCTTTATGAATGTACATATACATATCTAACTTTTTCCCATTTTGACTAAATGTACATAACATTTTCAATGATATTCTCTACAATCATTTCCCCCTTTATTTGATATTAAGGGAAAAGGTCAATTACCTTAGAGCTTATAAAAAATGTGTGAGTGAGAAGACTTCATGTCTTCCATAATTTTCTCCCATTGCTCCTTTAGGTTCTCTAGAGCCATTTTCTCAAGTATTATCTTGGCATGCATATCATAGATGCTGTCTGCCACAGACATTTCGGGAGTTGCTATCAGTTGCCTTGCAGAAGTGATATGTTGTTATAGCAGTGTGAGATTTGGCAGAAGTTGAACCTGTAGATTGGTTACTTCTTCTCTAAATCATTTATCTTCTTCCCATAGCTCTTTCCTTAACCATTTTACTTCTATGATCTTTTTATAATGCAGTTTGACTGCATTTTCTCCATCCGTTGTAAGGCTACTAGCACTGTTTGCTAGATCTGTATCTAGCTTTTCTATATTTTCACTATTTTCTTGAGAGAAATTTTCAATTGTGCTTAGCTTTTTGATTAAGGTTATAGCTTCAGATATAATGGGATTTAATTCTGATATGAATTCTGACAGCTTTACCTTATTTTCGGCCACTTCTTGGCTGATGTTCTCTAGAAGATTTTTTTGATACTTCATTTATGCTCTCTCCTTAATTTCTTTCTCAGCATCAACATTTTGAGTTGTAATGGCATTGGTGAGGATATCTAGTTGATCAATTATGGGCTTTCTTTGATCAATATCAACATCTGGTACAATCTGGTGTAGAATGTCCCATGTTGTCTCTAGTACCATTGATTCTTTATGCTATTTCTTCAGCTTTTCTCATAATGCCTTCCTTGGGCATATCTCTCCATATTCTTATAGTGCATCCATGTAAAGTGTAGTGGAGTCTCACTTTGGTATTTCAATGATTTCATTAAGTGTAACCTCCAACTTGTTCTTCTTTGTCTTCTTCTTTTGTGACTCAGTGGAGTGTAGCACCATTACTAATTTCTCAGCCTTTTCTATTGTACTTGATGATGTGACTTGTTGTGCATCTTTCTACTACTTTGCATCGGTTTCAACTCATTGGGTGCTTGTAGACATCTCTACATTCACCTTAGCATTGTTGGTAGCACCTTTGTCTATTTTCTCAGGAGTTCCATCTTTTGGTTTGTCTCCTTCATTTGAGTCCTTTGCATCATCTACCTTGGTGTTCTCATTCTTCTCTTGAGTATCCACATCTTTGTCCTTATCTCCTTCTGTAACCTTTCTAGTTTCGGTTACATTCTGAGTATCTCTAATGTTTTGCTGATCATCGGTGTTATCTTTATTTACTTCTTCTCCTGCATCCTTTAGAGTTTCCTTGTCAGGTGATTTACTTGATTCTTGCATGACATTGATATCTTGTATCAATATTGGTAGTTTTCCTAGAATGTTCACCTATTCTCCATCAATTGTTGTGTCTTTTTCATCAGTTGTATCTTTTACAACAGTGACATCTTCATCCTTATTGATTTCTTTAGCTGGGTCATCGGTAAGGTCGATGATATTGGTGTCTACAACATTGTCATTTGTGGTATCATCCCATGTTTCATCTACCACATCTACATCTTTGTTCCCTATTGTATCATCTTCCTCTTTATCCTACTCAATGGATGTATCAACTTTGTTTTCCTTATCAACATCTTATTGTTAAAGGTCTTTGTCGGGGCTATCTTTCTCAAATAGCCTATTCATGATCTTGCACCATTTATTGTGACTATCCTTTTCAAGTTCAATCAGCTTGCCTTCAAGAAATTTGTATGCCCGTAGCTTCAGTGAGAATTCTTTCTTGTATTTCTCCATCATTTCATGTATTTCTACCTTTGTTGATTCAGGTGGCATTAGAGAGACAAGTACTCTCGCTCTTTGATTTCTTTCTCATTTGCCAAAGAAAATGTCCAATGGGTGGATAATCTATCCAAGATTTCCCATGGTACATAATTTCCTTCAAATTGCATGGGTACATATTTGAAGTTATACATCTTAGCTATCATGGCTTCTTCAATTTTATTTTTATCTTCCTCATTTCTTTTCCCCCATTTTCTAATATGTGGATCAATAATAGATCCATAATTTGCAATGTAAACACAAATGTCATCAATGGTGTCAGGTTCCTTTTCCTTGACAATTTCTGCCTCTAAGGCTTCATCTCACTCGGTATCCTCTATATCTTTTCAGGTTCTGATGATTTTTCTACCCTTCTTATTTTGTCCTCTCTTCGGTGTAGGTGCTTTTCTCTTATACGTCCTGACTTTTCCTTTCTTAAGAGGTGAAGGAGTAGATTCTTTGGACATTTGGCTTCTAGTCCTTGAAGCAGCTGTAGTTCTTGGTCTCTTTGATGGTGGAGGAGGTGGTGAGTCTGAATCTGTTTCCTCTAAGTCAGTCTTTTCTTCATCTTTACCGACAGACACCTATTCGTCGATTTCCTCCTCTTGATCTATCTCTTGATCTTTCTCAGCTTCTTGTTCTTCTATAGATAGAATCTTCTTGAGATTATTTACCATTTTTTCCTTCTTTTTTACTATATTTTTGACTACTAGGCTTGATTTAATTCTTTTCTTGGCCTCCTCATATGTTCCAAACCTTGGTTTCTTTTTGTCTAGTGGCTCATTGATTAAGGCATCAATTGCCTTTGTTGCAAGATCAATGTTTATCTCATATTCCAATGGTTGCAACCATGTTGTTCTTGCTACTACAAGTTTGATGTAAGTATGATCTGTGTCAACCATGAAGCATATCTCATCCTTAAATTGCTTGATGAGTTGGTCAGGGATTCTTACCCTCTTTTGCATTTGGTCTTTGAATATATTGAAGTATTCATCCATGATAGTTTCAAAATTATCTCCTAAAGCATCTATATTCTCATTTATTTGCATGGTTACCAGCTTGGTGCTGTCCCATTTTACATCTCCAATAGATGGGAAATTTTCTTGAAAATAAAAGAAAATGCATATGATTAATGAGCCAAACTTACAGGTGTTTGACTTTGCATTCTTGATTGTCTTGAGATTTTATTTCAACTGATTCAGGAGTAGCTCAAACAAGTCTAACTGTGTGTCTTTCTTCATGATTTTGTAAGCTATATCCACAACACCTGATGAAATACTATTTAATCTGCTAGCCTGGAAGAATCTGTAACCCAGTACACATGCACCAAACTTAATTTCATCATCGGCTATGGTTGTCACTTTTAGTCCACGCCCATCCTATTTGGCTCCAATCATCTTTTTGGTCTCAGTCTTCAGTGGATGCTTGAGCGCCTTTACTTTATTAGTTACATGGTTATTGGTGATCGCATGGATGATATATCAGGTGATTTCCATCGGTTCATCCAACCATAACTTGTTATTGTGCATTCTGCTTAGCACTAACTGAATCCAATCGGTTTTGAAGACCTTCAGAAACTTTAGGGTATTGGTAAGCCCTTTTACCTCAATGTGTTTTTGTTCATCCTTAAGTGTTCTATCTTCATTACAAAGATTCTGGTAAGCTTCTTCCATCTCTACCGTTCCAATCTCTGTAATCTTGCAGTGTATGAAGGATCGGACGTCCTCAACTAGCAAAACCCTAACTAGTATGTGTGAGAAGGCATCAGCATCATCAGGTTGTGAGGCAACCTCTGGATGAATCTTATATTTGGGTTCCTCACATGCATTGTTTTTGATGAGTTTGAATTCATCCTTCTTAGCTTTTACATATTGTGATGTTGATGCCATTTTTAGAAATTAGGGCTTCTATGTAAATGTGTAAAGAATAGATTTATCGGTCTATAGAACTTATTGTTGTGTTTGCACAGATCTCTGAACTATTTTGGAGTGCTTGGTGGTCGAGTCGTGATCGCTCTACAACTTGGTTTCTTTATGCTCAAAATTGCCTTTGCTCGCTCTGCTCTGGGTGTCATGACAAATGAGTCACTCTGATGCCCTATTTATAGCTAATGCCCTAAAATGCATGTAATAAATTCTCACCAACTCATCAGTGTTTGAAGACTATGTTTGTCGGTGAAGACTTTATTACCATCGGTCATGCTTACAACATTTATGAGCAGTCAAAGTTGACTTAGCCTTTACCAATAGGTTTCGGTAACACAGACAGCTTGTTCATGTGCTTGTTTACTGATGTGTCTCAGTCAATACTAACAACTCTTGTTTGTAACCAACATCTCTCAGTAAATATAGGCAGTCTTTCCTTTAAGTGTATACCAACGGGTTTCGGTATATATGCTCGAAGATATAGTTTTCACATTTTTCAATAAGTATAACCATGATGCATCTATCTTATTCTAATTTGGAATTATTTCATCATATTATGAAACTGATGTAAAGTAATAGCTTAGGGTTAATGCAATTCCATACTTACTTGTTCTTCTTAGGTGGGGTTGGTGATGTCACCGGATCCATTGGATGGGGTGTCACCATTTGCATTGCTCATTCCAACTTCATCATTTATTGAAGCTTTTCTCCACATCTTGTCTCTAGCCCTCCAAATATCTTCAATGGTGTTTCTATTGGGGTATGTGCTTGTCTCTATCATTCGGTCTTTGCAGTCCTTTTTGAGATGACCAACTTTGTGATAGTGTAAGCATGCCATTCCGGGGTTAGTCCATCCTCTAGACTTTCTGGTCCATAGTCTCATACAATTTGTAGCAATGTGACCATACCTTCCACATTCTGTACAATTTTTCCAAGTATTGTAGTCCCATACATACTGATTACCGATATGCTTCGGTTGATATGGAGTGTCTTGACCTTTTGGGTTCTATGCCTGCCTTTTCTTTTTCTAGCATTCAAGACTTGTGTTCCCATTCATCTTTCTTGTAGGAAAGTATTTGTCCATGTAGGTTTCCTTCCTTGGTTGTTCTATCTTAGACTTATATTCATATGCCTTATGTCTTTTCTTGTTACATTTATAACAAAATCCTATGAATGAAGGTGTAGATTTAGGAATACCTTTCATTTTGCCTCTGCACACATTTTTTGTGTGACCTTTCTTTCCACAGTGTTTGCATGTAAGCTTTCTTGGTCTTAGATTTTCATAAACATTCTTTGGATTGGATTGATTTGATGATTCTCCATTTTTGGTAAAGCCTAGACCATTATTGTTGTTGACTCTTCGTTGTCCTTCCAGAAAATCATCCATTATTTTATTGCTCTCTTCAGCCTTTCTGATAACTTCATTATGTTGTTGCTAAATTCTAACCTCATGCTTTAGATTTTCATTTTCTTCTCTTAGTTCATCGATAATCTGTATTCTTTTAATGAGTTCAACCTTCATTCTATTTGCTTCTTGACTCATGAGAATCATTTGATTTGTGAGCTCATGGTGATGCTCAACATGTCTTTGAATTTCTAACTCCTTTTCTTGTAGTTTCTCTGTAATCTTCCTCCTTTCATCAGTAGCTAGTGTTCTTTCTATTTTATATTGTCTATCAGAACTCATCACATCAATCATTCTAACCATCTGGGTCTCTTGACTGATTTGCAACATCTTTATTTTCTCTTTCAGATGTTGATTGATCTCCTTTATATTTGTGACGCTCTCTTCTGATGTATTTGATGTTTTGCTTGTATTTGATCATGGAGACTCAAAGAAATCTAGAATCTCTTCTTCTTGATAATCTTTTTCATTGCTTCAAGTTGTCATTCCTTTCCTCTCATCCAATAGCTCTCTCATCTTGATTCTAGCTTCTTTATATTGTTCATAGAACATCTGTATCTCAAGCTTTTTATTCTCAATATTCTTATCAAGTTTGTACTTCTCCATTGTATGATATTTTCTCTTAAGCCTTTAAGATTTTCCAAGAAGAGACTTAGCTCTGATACCAATTTTTGGGTTTAATGGAAGTAGTACTGAGAGGGGAGGGGTGAATCAGTACCTCTAAAAAAATTTCATGTTCTTTAATCAATTAACCTTTGTAATCAATTACATATCCATTCAATCTGATCTATACTATCTTTGTGAGAGTTATATCAATTCATAACATTAATAAACATGTGAATCACTCATAGAAACATTCATGAACACAAATTTACCAAAGCTATTCCTAAGGATGATGAAATTAGGAAGGCCATTCTATCTTTTGAAGGAGAAAAATCCCCGGGGCCGGATGGCTTTCAGATGTTCTTCTTCCAGCACTTCTGGAAAATTACTGGTAAAAATGTATGCTCTACAGTTAAGGAGTTCTTTGGGTCTAAAAATATCCTCAAAGAGCTCAATGCCACTTTCATAGCCCTTATTCCAAAAAAATGGGAGCTGACACTGTGGATGGCTTTAGACCAATAAGTTTGTGCAACTCTTTTTATAAAATCATATCAAAAGTCCTTACTTCTAGATTGTTGAGCATCCTTCCTAATTTGATTTCTCCTCAACAGAATGGCTTTGTGCTAGGGAGGCAAATTCTGGACTCGATTATGGTTGTTTGTGAGAATATCCATTCTCTCTACGCGCCCAAAAAACAAGGTTTTCTAATGAAATTGGATCTGTCCAAAGCTTATGATCATGTGGACTGGGAATTCCTCCCCCATGTTTTGAGTTCTTTTGGTTTTGATGAGGGAGTGATCAAACTCATTATGCAGCTGGTTACTACAGTTTCCTCCTCTATTTTGGTTAATGGGGGATCTTCTCACTTCTTCCACCCTACTAGAGGTTTGAGACAAGGAGATCCCATTTCCCCTATTTTGTTTGCTATCATGGCAGAGAGTCTGGGTAGATTCATCCAAAGCCTTATGAACAAAGGTTTGATCTCTGGTCTTCAACCCTCTTCGGCCCAGTTTAGATGCTCACATGAGCAATTTGTTGATGATACAATAATGATGGGAGAAGCTTCAGTAAAAGAAGCTAGAAATATGAAGATGGCACTGAATACTTATACTGGAGCTTCAGGTCAATTAATAATTTGGGAAAAAATCTCCCTCTTTTTTTGTAACACTCCTGATGACAGACAAAGGAAGATTTCCTCTATATTAGGCTGTAAGATTGGGGTTATCCCGACTCCTTACCTAGGCCTCCCTCTTTGCATTAAACCTAATGATACTTTTTGGAATAAGATCATTGATAGATTTCAAAATAAGCTTGCAGGCTGGAAAGGAGCTACCCTCAGCCTGGCTGGAAAAGTTCAACTTCTTAAGTCTACTCTTTAGAATCTCCCAGTTTATGCTCTAAGCCTCTTCAAGATCCCTAGTAAGTATGATAAATTGATTGAAAAAATCCAAAGGCATTTCTTATGGTCAGGAGTGGAGGGAAAAAAGAAATTTAGTTTGGTTGCTTGGGAGGTGGTTTGTAAACCTAAGAAATGGGGAGGATTGGGGATCATAAGCATAAAGAACACTAATAAGGCTCTTATGGATAAACAGTGCTGGAGAATCTTTGAGGAAGAAAATGAATGGAATTCTATTCTAAAAAGAAAATACCATATCCACTCTCTTGAGGACATGCTTAATAACCCTCAGGAAGTTAATGGATCCTTTATATGGAATAGTATCTACAGAGGTAAAGAGATAATAAAAAAGGGAGTGAGATGGAAACTGGGAAATGGCAGGAAGATAAACTTCTGGCAGGACAAATGGCTGGAAAATAAAGCCCTTAAAGAGAATGAAGAATGGAGCTTGGCTATTCTTGATTGCCAAGATATTGTGGGAGAAAAGGTGGCAGAATACTAGATTAATGAAAAATGGGTGGACCTTGGTACCTTTGAGGGAATACCTACTCAAATCAATGCCCAACTCAACTCTTGGTTTCCTACTAATGATCTGGAATCTCTGATCTGGAGCTTGAAATCTAATGGAAAATTCTCAGTTGCTTCAGCTTCGGTCCTTTTGCTCACTAGTGGCTCCCAGCCTCTTAGTGCTTAGGTTTGGAATTCCAACCTTATCCCTAAAATTAACATGTTTTTTTAGCTCTTGACATAGGATAAAATCCTTATGATGGAAAATCTCTATAAAAGAGGTTTCATAATGCCTAACAGATGTTACCTATGTCTCTCTGAAGCTGAAAACTGTAACCATCTATTGATACACTGTCTCTTCTCTAATCAAGTTTGGGACTTAGTGTTTAAGTATTTTTATGTGGATTGGGTCAAACCTTATAGTGCTCAGGAGCTGATTACTTAATGGATGTGTCCTAGAAAAGGTAAAGACTACAAGGAGATGTGGAAGCTCTTCCTACCTCATTTCTCTTGGAGGATATGGAAGGAGAGGAATAATAGGGTCTTCAGAGAGAAAAAATCCTCCCATTCAGTAGTGGCTAATCATATAATAAGAGGAATGTTGGAAAATTTTAATGTGTCTTTTCCTCAAAGGAGTAACATTTTGAACCTTCAGGAAATATCAAGTTTTGAATGGGGGAACCCTGGAAATCAAGAGACTAAGGCTTTAGACAAGAGGGAAAATACAAGATGGTCTGCTCCACCTTATGGATGGGTGAAAGGAAACTTTGATGGAGCTGCAAAGGGGAATCTGGGAAAAGCTGGAGGTGGTAGATGCATAAGAGATAGTGCTGGGAATTGTCTGGGAGCAATTGCCGCTCCTTTTGGCAATCAAACGAACCATGTTGCTGAAGCAATGGTGGCTCTTATGGTTGTCAACCAGGATAAAGAAAAAGGAATTTTGAAATTTTGGTTGGAGGGAGACTCATTAAATATCATTAACTGCATCAAAGGTAAAGTTAAAGCTTCCTAGACTATAGCTCACATAATAGACAAAATGAAATCAACTCTGCTTCTATTTGAAGATTGTTCCATTTCCCACATGTACAGGGAAGGAAATAGGGTTGCAGATAGTTTAGCCAATGTGGGTGTTAAATGTGAATCAATGACATCATGGAATGGGGAGGTGGATTTAAGTTTTGAGATTTTGCATCTCATCAAGTACGACAAAGTGAATCAAAATAAAGGCTCACTGAGAATAAGTATTAATAATGATTATGATAGCTAAGTTTAATTATGGCTACTACTATCAGCCGAGGCTTGTGGGTTTGAAAGAAATCAACTACTCACATGGACTATGGGTCACAAATAGCAAGCAAAACCAGAAAAAGCTTAAGCTCTACTCTCTGTCAAACTGTAACCTGCTAGTTCAAAATTTTTCAACAATTGGGGGGGGTTTGAAGAGGGAGGAGCTGATGGATTGCTCGAAATGGAAGAAGAAGAGGAAAGTTTGGAGAAGACTCAGAAATGGGGGAGTTATGAGCTTCATGGAATGTTTGCACAGTTTGGATAAGGAAATCATGAAGAAATTTACATATGGTTGGAAGAATGGGAGGGTGAATCTGTGGGGAAAATCTATCCCGCTAACCCTGAATCTCATCTCTGAAATCACAGGCATTCCTGCTGAAGGAATGAAGTTTTATAGAGATGACAAAAGGATGGGCACTCAAGGCTTCAAGATCTTTCCAAAAAATGAAGAAGAACAAACCCTTCTGACCAAGAGCAGGGGAGATTATGTAGACATAAAAAAGGTCAAAAGCCACTGGGCTAACATCCTCACTGTGATGATCGAATACTTTACTCTGGATGGTAGGTATTCAAAAATCTATAATCTTCATTTCATCCTTGTGAATCATTTTAGACACCAGAAGTTTGTTTCTTTCCCCTACTATTTGCTCAACTCTCTGAATAATAGTATTATTCAACACAAGAAAAAAGCTTCGAACCCTGTTCTACATGAAGGTTTTATTTTGCTTATTTCTGATTATGTTAAAAATCAAGTCTCAGACCCAATCCCTAAAAGGGTCAAAGGGAAGTTTAGAAAGCTGAATAGGGTTATTAAGAAAGTGAAAACTAAGAAGAGGGATCACAGAAAGATCAAGAAAAAGGAGATCACTAAGGAAGAGAC
This sequence comes from Thuja plicata, assembly GCA_018584345.1. Classification (NCBI taxonomy): domain Eukaryota; kingdom Viridiplantae; phylum Streptophyta; class Pinopsida; order Cupressales; family Cupressaceae; genus Thuja; species Thuja plicata. Next base: position 3,285,554 of record MU225791.1, on the reverse strand, counting down.
GAAGGTCAGCCTAAATACCCAAAGCAACGAAGAGGATAAAACCCAGGATGAGGAAAAAATGGAAGAGCTAGATACAGATGAGGTTGACTCAGGAAATCCCAAGATGAACCAAGCTGAAGACGATGAGGTCTCCATTAAAGAGGATGATAAGATAGAAGTGGAAGAAATTAATCTATATGAGGAAGATGAGAACAGGGAGAAGGAAGCGGACTACCTCAAGCAGAATGAGGAAGATGAAAATAGAGAGAATGAAGATGGAGAGGATGAAAAAGAAAAAGAGGAGGAGGAGAACAAGGAATCTAAAATGGAGGAAATAGAAGCCTTAGGAAAGAAGGTAAGAAGAAGAAGAAAAAAAAACTTGACTCCAACTACAAAATGGTGGGTTTTGAGGCCAATGACAGAATCCCAAAAAGTACAGAGGATTATGGGGCTAACATGGAGAAGTGGATTGGGGAGGAAATGAATACGATGAAACAACACCTCAGGAACATGCAAGAAGCTATGGAGCCTATCAACTCCAGAATGGTGGAAATGGAGAACGAGGTGAAGATTAAGGTAAACAACAAAAATAAAGATGATGACCTTACAGTTAGGGTCAATGAAATTATTGAAGATAAGTTCAATGAGATGAAATCCCAGATTAGTCATAATGGGCACATGATAAATATCATTCTGAAACATAGTAATGAAGGGCTGAAAGTTTCTGTCCAGAATCTCAAAGCTTTATATGCCTACCTAGAAATGAGTTTGCTGGAAAGAACCTCTTTCACGGTGGAGGGTGATATTGAGAGTGGGGGGCTGAGTTCTAGAACTCACAGAGGAGTCAAAAGAAAAGTTCCTAAGATCCCTAAGGAGATGCTAAAGATGAAGGAGTCTATTGTCTTGATGGAAAACATGCAGAAAGAGGCTGAGGAAGCCTATGAAAAAATTTAGTAAGCTGGGAGCTGCGCTGGATGGTCTGCTATTTTTTGCTGGTAGTTTAGCTGGTAATTGTGATTTTTAGTCTGGTTTTCTATTTCTTTGGGTTTTGGGTTGTTTGTTTGGGTCCTACTCTTTTGTTCGTAGCAGGCATATCATGTTTGTAAGGGTTCTCATTAACTATCTTTAATCTCCTATTGTAAAAGGTTTTGGGTTCCTTTCAAAACCTATTTTTACCTTAATCAAAAACATTCATGAACATAATTGACACATAGCACAAGATATGATATCGCAGAAAACTCCTGTTAGGAAGTAAAAAATGCGGTGGGGATGGCACCCACAAAACTTCACTATCTACAAAATGGAAGGGGCAAGTTAAGGCTTACAATTTTGATCACTTATGATGATCTACCCTGTTAGGAGTATCAATGGAGACCTGTTAAAGTCTAATCTATTAAGATATTTTAGCAACACTGTTAAGTGTGCACTCGGTTAAGAGATTGGATATAGGACTGTAAATCCACCCTTTTTGAAAGGATTTCTTAGACTTTGCTCCACTTGTTAGAATGATAGAAAATTACAAATTAACCTGGTAAATGCAATCTCCTATTGCTGATATAGATCCTATGTAGTTCACATAAAATAATATCTCCTTAACTGTGATTGAATAATACCTCTGATTATCGGTTTCCTCTGTTCTTGGTTCAACTAACCAAATTCTTCTTTTTCTGCTTTGGTTCTTGAAACTTTCAATTCAATCCATAGATGTGCTTGTTCTATTCTCCTCTCTCTTCCACACATATCTAATGAATGATTACATCATCTATTTATAGTTGGATTTATTTCATCGAGTTGATGATAAAAACAATGTTAACTCTAAGATCAGGTTTACAACTTGCACCTGGATCTCCTAGTCTATGTGCTTTAAATCAGTTAGAATGATTAAAAAACTTACATTAATGTTTCTTGTCCCTAAAGAAATGGATTTAAAAACAATTAAATATCCTATAAATAGAATACCCTTGCTTTATCTAACGTGGAATTCAGATCCACTTTTTGCAGGCTGCAACTGACTTTCAGTTCTGTCTTTCGGTCATGCTTGACTGTCCTTCAGTTTTTACTGTCAGTTATACTGAATCTATTTCATTGATCTACACTGTAACTTGAATTTAGGGTTCCTCTGTCTGGTTCCTCTTTTACTCTCTGTATTGTGATCTTTGGTTTACACACTTCCTTGTGTCATCGGTTTTCTCTGTACTTAGTCATTTTCGGTGATTTGCCAATCTGATCTTCAGTTTTCCCTTTACTGTCTTTTGGTGTAAGCTTTCCAAAAGTTTTTTTTGAATACTAATGACAAATTAATGTCATAAATTTTTACAATTTACATCCTGTGACCATCAGTGTTCCAACAGGCTTGGAATCTTCCATACCAAAATTTTTGAGGATCTCTTTGATATACTTATCTTGTCTAATATAGATGCCTTCTGCAACTTGTTGTATGTGTAGACCTAGAAAGAACATAATCACTCCAATCATTGACATTTCAAATTCTTTTCTCATTTCATCAACAAATGCCTTACATAAGGTGTTATTGCCTCTAAAAATAATATCATCAACAAAAATTACAACAATCAAAACCTTGTTGTCACTGTCGCACTTCAAGTAAACATTACTATTATCACTTTTTCTTTGAAATTGTATTTTGATTAGCTAAGATTTCAATCTCTCATACCATGCTTAGGGTGCTTTCTTCAAACCATAAAGATCTTTGTGTAATTTACATTCCTTGTTCTTAATTGTGCTCTCAATGAATACTTTAGGTTGCTCAATGTAAACTTCTTCTTCTAGTATCCCATTTAGAAATGCAAACTTGACATCCATTTGATAAACCTTGAATCCTTTGTAAGACACATAAGCTAGAAGTATTCTAACTCCTTCCAATCTAGCAAGAGGTGCAAAATTCTCTCTATAATCAATACCTTCTTCTTGTGCATAACCTTTGCAAACCAATCTATCTTTTTTTTTGATAACTTCTCCATTCTTATTCAGCTTGTTTATAAAAATTCATTTAGTACCAATAAATTTTTTACCCATTGTCCTAGGTACTAAAGTCCATGTACTATTTTTTTCAATCTGATCAAACTCTTCTTTTATTTCTTTCATCCAATCTTCATTATCTAGTGCATCTTTAAATTTATTTGGCTCAAATGTAGATATGAAACATATATTATCTCTTACCTTATTTCTTGTCATCACTCCAACATCTTTATTTCCAATAAGCTTACTTGGGGAGTGGTGCCTCACATATTTTCCTAAAATAGGCTTGGTAGGTCTCGACGCTTCATCCTCATCACTCGGTTGTTGAGCAATTTTTTCAGCTTCCTCCTTGGTACGTGCTCTTAGTAAGGTGTCAGGAGCATCAGGTTATACATATACAAAGTTATCATAGTCTTTAGGTTCATTTTTGCTTCATTCATCTTTCTTTTCTGCAAACTCATCAATTCTCACACTTGCACTTTCCACCATTTTGTTAGTAACTTTATTCAAACGCTTGTAGGCTTTACTCCTTGTAGAGTATCCTAAGAATATACCTTCATCCCCTTTAGAATCAAAATTTACTTCTCTATAATATTTTAATATATAACATCTACTTCAAAAAACTTTGAAATAACTCACATTAGGTTTGTGTTCATACCAGATTTCATAAGGTGTTCTGTTGGTACCTTTCTTCATTTGTACTCAGTTCAATGTGTAAACAATAGTACTGACTACTTCTCTCCAATTTTTTTGTGAAATACCTTTCTCAATCACTAGTGTCCTTGCACAATCAATAATAGACATGTTTCTTCTCTCATAAATACCATTCTACTATGGTATCCTCGTTGCTAACATCTATCTCTTAATTCCATTTTCATTACAAAATAGTGTAAACTCATCAGATGTAAACTCACCTCCTCTATCAGATCTCAGACATTTCAAATGTCTTCCTGTTTCTTTCTCAACTCTTACCTTGTACCACTTAAACATTTGAAATGCATCAAATTTTCCTTTTAAAAACATTACACACATCATTCTAGAATAATCATCCACAAATAAAATAAAATATATGTCTCCATAGTAACTTTGAGTTCTCATGGGTCCACATAAATCAATATGCACTAAATCCAAAATTCCTTGGGTAACATTAGTCTTACTTTAAAAACTATATTTAATCATCTTACCCATTTGACAATCTCTGCACATAACATTATCGGGTTTCTCTAATCTCTGTAATCCTCTGACTCTATTCTTTTTACTCACTTTGATCAAGTTGTCAAAATTGACATGAAAAAGCCTTTTGTGCCATAACGAAACATATTAAACTTTAGCAAACATGCAACTCTTCATGGAAGTATCAAGATAAAATAAATTACCTTTAGATTGTTCTACAGTAGCAATCACACTCTCCTTATAAAAAACTTTCACCTTTCCATGTTGAAATTCCAGTCGGTGACTTGTGTTATTTTACTGAGAAACACTAAAAAAATTATACTTTAATCCTTCAACCTAATAAACATCATCACATCTTATTTTATTCAATAAAATTATAGAGCATTTTCCTTTCATAGTGTATGGAGCATCGTTACTAAATCTAACAAATCCTCTATCATGCTTCTCCAAGGAAATAAATTTAAGTGTGTCACCAGTCATGTGATGTGAAAAACCACTATCTATAATCCATGTTTCATTCTTACTTACTTGTGATATTAGGGCTCTTGGTTATTCTTTGTTTCTCCATTAGAATTGTTTTTAATAGCAACATACACAACTTCTTCACCATCATTCTCATCTAAATAATCATCACTTAGTCCTTAATTAGCAATATGACAAGATTTCTTACTTTTTTTTTGTAGTCTCTGAATCTCTTGAATATGTTCTCTCTTTTGTCCTTATCTTTGTTATCTTTATTATCCTCATTATATTTCTTAGTGCAGTTAGCTGAAATATGACCAATCTTGTTACAGTTAAAAAATTTCAAGGGTAACTTACCTTGGTATCTTCCTTTGCCTCTTTGTAGCCTTCTAGCCAACAAAGCTTCAAACTCTCTCTCATTCTCTTTATCCTCAGCAAATAACTCTTCTGAACCACTCTGACGACCATAAAATCTCTCACTAGCACTGCTCACATATCCATCACTAGGTCTAGAATCCTTAGAAGTTCCAATCTTCGAAGATGACTTAAACACAGACTCAATCTTAGATGTAGCAGGTAGATTATTATCAAAATCATTAATCTCAAATGCAACTAGCTTACCAATAGTAGCATCAAGTGAAACATTCATCTAAGGAATGGATCTTAACTCTTGTATAGCAGATACTTGAATAACATAACTCGGTAGCAGGGTTCTCAACAATTTTCTTGTTACATATTGTTCTGTTATGGCTCCACCAACTCTGCTAATAGAATTAACAATCTCCTTAAGTCTAGTGTTGTATTGTATTATGTTTTTTCCTTCTTTCATTCTCATTGAATCAAATTTACCTCTTAGACTATTTGCTTTTGCCTTCTGAACATGTTGATCTCCACCATAGGTCAAAATAAGCTTATCCCACATTTGTTTTGAAGTAGTACATCCATCAAGCTCATCATATTCCTAGTCAGTAAGTGTAGAAGCAATCTCAATCATGATTTGTGTGTGTTCTTGCTTCTGCCTTTGCTCACTAATTGTCAAAGGTGTAGTTGTAGGTGCAACATATTCATTATCAATAAAATGAAGTACATATTCTCCTATACTAGACACATGCAATCTCATTCTTCTTTTCCATGTAGAGAAATGTTCCCTATTTAACTTTCATGCTTCCCTCTTATACATATTTAGATCTTAACTCAATTCCTTTTAAACTGAACACTTCAAAGAACCCAAGATTTGATACCAATTATTGGTCCACTAAGAGGGGGGGGGGTGAATCAAACAAAATAAATCTTAAATACTTAAAACTTAGCTCACTGATTCACTCGGTAGAACTGAATACAGTAATGTTTGACTCACCAAATAACTTAATAACTTAAACACCCATACATCTCATATTATGCAATTCAATTATTTAAACTCAGTTAACACCAGATTTAATGAGGAAATCCAATAAGGGAAAACCTCTGTGGGAATTGTGACCCATAATAAAAATGTGCCCTTCTAAAGTACGCTTGGTTAAGAACTCATCTTGTTAAAGATTACAAACACATTTGCTAGATGTGACTTTGTTAAGGGATTTACCTTAGATCTATTAAGATCTTCACCTTGTTAGGACTGTCCTTGTTATAGGTCTTTAAACACTCTTTTGGAATGTCACCTACTTCTAGGATTTACAAATAGGACTGTTAGATCCACTCAGTTAAGATATTTTTCTCTATTACAAATGCTAATAAGCAACAGTAGAACTTTGATCTGTAAATATAGAAACTACCTTTTCTTGGGTCAGATCCTTTATGCTCACATGAATAGTGGCATCACATACTCCATTTGTCTCTTCTCTAGACTATAGATTCTACTCTTTCTACTTCTCTACTCTGCTCTGTAACTTTTGTTCTTTAGCTTCTTCTACTTCTCAATTCAACTCACCAACATATCTTCTCTGTTTAGTTATCATCCTTTATATAGACAAACTTTTGCCTCTTAATCTCCTTGCTTAGGTTTTCCATCATTTGCACTCAGTCGTTCGATAATCTTCTTCACAAATCTCATCTTGGTAAACCATTTAACTTTTACCTCGTAACTTGAACTTTTTCTTAGAACTCTAATAACCAGATTTAACTACTTAATCTTCACCTTAGATCTTCTCATTGAATTTTCTTGCTCGTAGATCTTCTAACAAACTTCCTTTAATTATTATCAACATCCAGATCATCATAGATTCATATTAATTTGATCTTATCATCATTTTCAATCAATATACTGTACTCGGTAGCTTGCTTAGTAACTCAACAACTAACTGCATTCACTGCTCAGTGCCTAAATCATTCTCAGTGCTCGGTAACTAAAACTGATTAACACAAATCTATACTAACTGACTCTATCTAGCTCAACAGAGTAACTCTTTTTAGTCATAACTTAACTCTTTGCAATATCCGACTTAATCAATCAAATGTACCGACTTGATAACATCAAATATATAGTAGAAAACAACTATATCAAGATTACTTCATCATTGTCTGATCTATATTTGTCACCCATTTAACTTCTCCTTTTTATGACATGGTAACTCAATATAAACTAGTAATCAATTGCTTGACATCAATGACAAAATAACAGCTAATCTAACCATTTCTAAAAACATGTATACCTATTATCAGTCGGTCTTCATCATCTCCATGAGTTGATTAACATAATTATATTAATTGAATCTAGTCATCTTGTCACATTATTGATTAAATAATTATGCATTATTTTATTAATTATTGTTATCCTCCTATTCCTAGTTGAATTATTTTAATTAATTTAACTATAGTATTCCTAGTCCAATTAATTAATTAATAGTGATCTGCACCCATTTAATTATTTAATTCTCACTTCTTCTATTAATTCAAATAAATAAATCTATTTGTTTAATTAATTCACATTTATCCATTATCTCTATTTTGAAATTAAATTAATACATTTTATTTTATTTGACCACATGAATTCTAACCTTAATCACCCATCTAACCTCACCCACTAACTAACCTCCATCTAACTAACCCTTCTCCTACCTCACCTTATCAAATATTTAACCTCCTCCCTAACCAACCTTATCTTCTAAAACTAATTATATCTTAATATGTGCACATTCCTATTTTTAATAAATAGGAAAAATATGCTAAACTTGGGTGGCCTCTCTCCCAAATTGACACTTGTCCTTTCTAGCCTCCATTCCACATGTCACCATTTGCATTATCACTTGTTCCACCCATTACACTTTTCATCTCACATCCCTCCATTTTTGATAGGCAGTTCATTTTCATGAGCCTCCATCCTACCTCCATTGTATTTAATCCCTCCATTTTCCCTTCAAAATTAATCCACAATCATTCAGAGATCAAAGTTATAATGCAATTTTTCATCTAGATTCCACTCTCATCTATAGTAACTACATAATGCCATTTTGCTTCTAGAATTTACCAACATTTTAGCATTAATAATCTTGAATTTTATCCATATTCATCATCTTGCATCATCAAATCCATCATATATCCTCATTATCATCATCATCCATTTTGCACAAATTTTGATTGTGTCACTTGCATAATCATGGATTACTATTGAACACCCTTGGTGAAAAAGTGAGCACACATATCAAGCATCAAATAAAAGGAAAAATTCTCATAAAAGTAGACTTGGAGTTTGATTTTAATTGCTTTCTTGTTTATCATTTTACTCTCTTTCAACATCTATATCTTGAGTGTTTGCTAGTTTATTGTGTTTCTTAGTTTTTTTTTAATTTAGTATTGCATTATGATTTTAGTACATTTACTTGACCATACACACTATAATTGACATCATTCATCATGTCCTTACTGCATGCAAAGTTTACATACTTATAACCTATTTGTACATTGAAATCAAGCTTGCATTGAAAACATTTATAATTTGAAATGGGAATTTCATCTCCACAACACAACATATGTCCATAACTAGTGTGACATCCTTCCTCATCAATACCACTGTTGTGCTTCATGAAAATTTTATTCAACTAATCTTCAAATTGAAAGTACTCAAATTCTAATAAATAGCTGGTATCATTAGGTCTCGCTCCACGATGAGTTTTCATATCAAAGAAAAAGATGTCATACTTACTCTTGTGCACCTCATGCAAACATTCAAGTGTATGAGAAGGAAATCCATAATATACAGGTACCTCTAATTATATTGCATCATACTTGCAACATAATATATTTGAATCTTTGGAATTAACCTCTCCATCATTTATTTCTAGGCCCTGCAACCATAACACATTTGAAAAGGAGACCACCTCTGGTTCAATGAAATAATATTTTATAATTTTAGCCTCATCATTATTTTTATTGTGACCTTAAAATGGTCTCATATGCTCATATGTATCATTATTTATCTCCATCCCATTAACATGCTTACTATCTTCCAAGAAATAATGACTATCAATATCACTATTCATCCCATCCTTAGAATCAACCCCACACACACACACACACACACACACATAGATAGACACATACGCACCTATATATGTATACACACACACACACATGTATATATACTTATGTGAACACACACACACACACACACACACATATGTACTTAGATATATTTTTGTGTGTGTACACGCACACGCACACTTAGATCCATAGTCCTTATGGATGACAAATTCAAGATCTAGAATCACTAGTAAAAACATAATTTCTACCCAATTTACTTATGAAGTTTTAGCAAAATAAATGCTCAAAATAATTATACATACTATAGAATAGAATAAGAATTGAGTAAACTCACTACAAATATGGTTGTGTGGTTTTTCTCCAATGTTCACTATGATTGGTACCCATAATATGATGTTTTTGTTGGTCCCACTCAGGGGGGAGGGGGGTGAATCAGACAAATAAAAACTTAAACATTTATTGAACTCTGTGATGCAATCGGTAATACTGAATACAGTAAATAATCAATTCACCAAATAACTCAATAACATAAGTAGAAATACATCTCATATATGTAAATAAATCATTGAAACTTAGCAACATCAGATTAACTCATATAACTCTAGATTTAACTATGTTGACACCATATTTCATGATGAAACCCAATTTGAGAAAAACCTCTATGGGAATTGTAACCCATAATAAAAAATGTACCCTTCTGAAGTACGCTCAGTTAAGAACTTATCTTGTTAAAGATTACAAACACATATTCTAAATATGACCCTGTTAGGGGATTTACCTAAGATCTATTAAGATCTTCACCCTATTAGGAGTGGCCTTGTTAGAGGTCTTTAAACACTCTTTTGGAATGTCACCTAAGTCTAGGTTTTATAAATAGGATTGTTAAATCCACCCAGTTCAGAGATTTCTCTGTCACAAATATTAATAAGCAACAATAAACTTTGATTTGTAAATATAGAAACTACCTTTGATTGTGTCAGATCATTTATGCTCAATTGAATACTGGCATCATAAACTCCATTGATCTCTTTCCCAGACTGTAGATTCTTCAATCTTTGTTTCTCTATTCTGCTCAGTAAATGTTGTTCTTCAACTTCTTCTTCTTCTTCTCTATTCAATTTGCTAGAAACATTGCTATGTTCATATTTATTATTCTTTATATAGACATAATTTTACCTCTTAATCTCCTTAATTTTATTTTCCTTCATTTGCACTCATTCGTTCGATCATCTTCTTCATATTTCACAACTTGGTAAACTATCTCACTTTTACCTCGAAACTTGTACTTTTGTTGGAACTATTCACAATTATATTTAACTGCTTAATATTCTCCTTAGATCTTCTCATTGAATTTTACCATTCATAGATCTTATAATAAACATCATTTAATTAATTTCCTCATCCAAATCATCATCATTTCACATTAAATTTGATCTTATCACAATTTATTATCAATATCCAGTACTTGGTAAAACTTACTTTGTAACTCGGTGTCTGAATTCATTCACTGCTCGATGTCTAACTCATCTTAAGTGCTTAGTTCTTGACTTCTTGATGCAAGGAGGGTATGGAGAAGGGGCTAAAGGCTCTCCCTACTACCAAACCACCTTGTAGAACCAATGCGGAAGCCAAACAACATAGTGAGAGAAGAAACATTAGAGATCCTTTGTCATTAATTTATCAAACTCATTATATGACAAGCTGTAAGGCCTTCCCGGTTTTGGCCATATACATAACAATGAATTATAGATTTTCCTTCATACAATAGAGATTACAAACCTTCGATCTCAATATCTAAACATTTGCTTTCTTTCTCTAAGATTGATTACTAAACTAAGAACATACAAAAGAATATATACAAAAGTCCACCAAAGAAGTCGGTGCTCTAATCCATAAGAGAGGCCCAGATTTAGGTCCACACAGATCCCAATGAGAGACCCCACATTAATTCAGCAACATAAATTAAATGTAGAAGTCGGCCAGATCAGGATAAACATCTCAGGAGAATGATCACCGAAAATTAGCAACTGTTGGTGAGGACAAACCCAAGCATCAAACAACCCATCGATAAAGAGATCACCAAAATCTATTGGTAAAAGCATACCCGAGCATCAAAAAACCCATCGGTAAAGAGATCACCAAAATCCATCGGTAAAGCACAAACCTGAGCAATAACAGACAAACTATAAAGCAAAAGTAAACATCTTTTTGGTTGAGCAGGATTCAAGGACCCAAGATGCTCCAAAATCAAACACCTAGGGTTACAAGAAATGATTCCCTAAATCATGTATTAGGTCCAACCTGAAATGAATCCAACTTAGATTGAGAAATCCAAGACGAGTCCTCAATTGGTCTGTTCTTCCACTTTACCAGATACTCAATGTATTCTTTTCCTCTTGTACTTCTGCCAACTCTTTGTTTTAAAATATTTTCAAATTCCTCTATCTACTTCTTAGGATAATCACTTGGTACTATCACTTCTTCATAAGATTCATGATATTCTTACAAGTCTAAAATATTGAATATAGGTGATGTATCCATGTCATCAGGTAATTCAAATTCATAAGCATTTCCATTGTCAAATCTTCTCAGTATTTTGTAAGGACCAAATTTCTTCATCTTTAGTTTACCATATGTTCCAATAGGAAATCTACCTTTCTTCAAATGAACCATTACAACATCACCAAATTCAAATATTTTATGTCTTCTTGATCTGTCTGCACTATCTTTGTACTTCTGATTACTTTTTCTCTAGCTTCTATTTTACATCTTCATGCAATGTCTTCATAAACTCAACAAATTCTTTTGCTTCTACACTTCTTTTCTCTTCTTCAACAATGTCTCTCAAATCTGATATACCTCTTGGTTGTGTGCCATGAACAATCTCAAAAGGTGTCTTTCCATTACTTCTATTCACTAAACTATTGTATGTAAACTCTGCTTGTGCCAACATCAAATCCCAATTACTTGGTGTGTCTCCAACTAAGCATCTCAAAAAATTACCCAAACTTTAGTTTACAACCTCTATTTGTCCATCAGTCCATGGATGAAATGTAGAACTAAAATTCAACTCAGTATCCAACTTCTTCCATAGTGTTCTCCAAAAATAGCTAACAAATTTACTGTCTTGGTCAGAGATGATACTCCTCGGTAATCCATGCAACCTGAAAATCTCCTTAAAGAAAAGATTTGCTATATGTACTGCATCTGATGTTTTCTTACATGGTATGAAATGTGTCATTTTAGAAAATCTATCCACAACAACAAATATGGAATCATTACCTCTAGCTGTCCTAGGTAAGCCAAGAACAAAATCCATGCTGATATCACTCCAAGGTTTCTCAGGAACAGTATTAGGTGTATACAAACCATTATTCTAACTTACTCCTTTTGCATCTTGACAAACTCCACAACTTCTCACAAATTTCTAAACATCTTTATACAACTGAGGCCAAAAATACCTCTCCTTCAACAAACTCAATGTCTTATCAATACCAAAGTGTCCAGCCAATCCACTACTATGTTTCTCTTTAATCAAATTAGTTCTCATTGATCCTCTCAGTATACACAACTGAATACCTTTGAGCACCATATCTTCTTGAATGAAATAGTCTTCATACTTACTTGATTGATTTGATTTAGGTGATCTACACACTCTCCACTGCTCTGAAAAATCATGATCACTTTCATACAAATTCTTCATGTCATCAAAACTAGGAACTTCAATTCACATTTCAGTAAAAAAATATCTTCTTCTACTCAATGCATCAACAACTCGGTTAGATACTCCACTCTTATGTTTAATCACAAATGTGAAACTCTGCAAATATTCTACCCATTTCATATGTCTCTGATTCAACTTATTTTAACTACCCAAATACTGTAAAGCCTTATGATCTGTATACAACACAAATTCATTTGGCATCAAATAGTGTCTCCATTTCTTCATAGCTTGAATAATAGCATAGAACCCTTGATCATAGACAAAATATTTCCTCTTTGCATCTTTCAACTTCTCACTAAAGAAACAACCAGGTTTACCTTCTTGAGTCAACACAAGTCCAATTGCACTTCCACTTGCATCACATTCAACTTGAAATATCTTATTGAAATAAGGTAATGCTAACCCAGGTAATTCAACAACCTTCAGCTTCAAAGCTTCAAAACTCTTATCAGCTCCATGTGTCCATTTGAATTCTCTTTTGTCTCCTCTCATTGTTTCAGTCATACCATTACAAATAGAACTAAAATTTCTGATAAAATTCCTGTAAAAACTTGTCAATCCATGAAATGATCTTACCTCAGTGACATTTTCAGGGGTAGGCCAACTTAATATAGCTTCAACCTTCTCTGAATCCATCTTCAAACCATCAGTTGAAATCACAAAACTCAAATACACAAGTTCTTCTTTCATAATGGAACACTTCTTCAGATTTATCAACAACTTTTCTTCTTTCAATCTCTGCAACACTTGCCTAATATGCGTCAAATGCTCTTCTCTAGTCTTACTGAATATCAGAATATCATCCAAGTATAGAATCACACATTTATTCAAGAATTTCTTCAGATCTTCATTCATTAACCTCATAAAAGTACTTGGTGCATTATTTAAACCAAAAGGCATAACCAACCACTCATATAAACCTTCCTTTGTCTTGAAAGTAGTCTTCCATTCATCACCTTCTCTGATTTTGATCTGATGATATCCACTTTTCAAATCAATTTTGGTAAAATATCTTGCTCCACTCAAACAATCCATTATGTCATCCATTCTTGGTATAGGAAACCTATACTTCAATGTGATCTTGTTAATTGCTCTTGAATTAGTGCACATTCACCATTCTCCATTTGTCTTAGGTGCTAATACAACAGGCACTGCACATGGACTCAAACTCTCTCAGATAAAACCTTTGTTCAACAATTCATGAACTTGTTAGTTAATCTCTTTATTCTCAGTCAGTGTTAACCTATGTGGTGCTTTGTTCGGTAAACTAGCTCCAGGAATCAGATCCATACAGTGATTGATATCTCTCATTGGTGGCAAACCATTAGGTACATTATCTAAAATTATCTCCTTGTACTCAGTGAGTAACTTTCCAAATTTTGCAGGAATGTCATCTTCTGTGTTCTTACTTGGTTTGTTAGGAATCAATGCATAACATATATCATTCCTTTTCAAATGTTTAACAAACTGTCTACCTTCCATCAGACAAAATTTCATAGATGTACATATCTCAGCAATAGATTCTTCAACCAAAGGAAACAAAACTTGCTTATTACCATCAACCCAAATAGAATATCTATTCAACCTTCCATCATGTATAGCATGTCTATCATATTTCCAAGGTCTACCCAACAAAATATGACAACAATCCATAGGAATAATATCACACAACACCTTATCATAGTATTTTCCAATTTTCAGTTTCACAAAACATTGTTCACTCACCATTAATGTATGATCATCTTTGATCCATGAGATCTGATAGGGCTTCAGATGTTTCATCCTCTCAAATGAAACTTTGCAACCATTTCCTTAGATGCCAGATTCTCTGAGCTTCCACTATCCACAATCAACTTCCAAACTTTGTCTGCAACTCTACATATGGTTTTGAACAAAATTTTCCTAATAGGATCTTGCTTATCCTTCTCACTCCATAGTGTCCTTTGGATCATGAAATTTCCTTCCTTCTCAGCTTCATTTAGTGACTCCTCTTGCACCAATGCATTTTTTCTACTACTCCCTTTCTTGCTTGCATGTGTACATTCAAAAGATTTATTTCCTTCTTCACCATGATTGCAACAAGTTACTTGGAATCCTTTTCTGCTATATCCACCTCTGGAGTAATTACCTCTTCCTTGATATGAACTTCCACCTTTCCATTCAGTTTTTCCCTTGTCTTGAGATGTGTCTAAAATTGACTTGTCTAGTTCAGATCTACTATTTTCACTATGATATTTACCTCTTCCTCTAGGGAATCTTCCACCTCTACCTCTTTTTCTTTGTTCATATCTTCTATTTATCTTTTCCTTAGCTTTTAGGGAAAATTGATATGTCTCCTTAATGCTTTCCATCTTGACCAAACGGATCCCATCTTGTATAGAACTTCTCAAGCCATTCAGGTATCTTGGTACTCTTTCCACTTCATCTTCAACATTTCAAGATCTAATGTCCAATCTATAAAATTCCTCAGTGTAGTCTTTCACAGATTTATCCTTCCACTTCAAGCTTTGCATTCACTGGATTAGGTTAATTTGATAATCACAAGGTAGAAATTTGCCTTTCAATTAGTTTACCATCTTATCCCATACCTTTATTTTGTCTTTACCTTTCTTTTTCTGATCCAATTGTAGATGTTCCCACCCTTAGGATTCATGACCTTTCAACTTAGTGCTTGCAAGCTTCACCTTCTTATCCTCTTCTATATTTTCATATTCAAAGTACATTTCCATCTCAGTTATCTAGTTAATCAATTCATCAGAATCCAATTTTCCACTATATTCAGGAGGATTAAACTGAGGTGTGGACTTGAAACTTATCAAAGCTCTCAGGAATCATTCTTCTTCCTGATTCATCATAGGTGTAGGTGTATCTTCACCTTGAACCTCTTCAATTTCATCATCACTAATATCCTCAAGATGTCTTCCTCTGCACTGGGCTATCTCAACAGCTTCCAATCTAGCAACCATCTATCTAAGCATATAAGCTACACCTGGATCTGCATTTCCTCTCCCACAAACCATCTTGAATCCCTCTGCAATTGTAGCTCAGATCACAATCTTCTACCCCACAACAACACCAACTAGAGTTAGGGATTACAAGAAGGAACTTAGATCTCACCAATGCTCTGATACCACCTGACGCAAGGAGGGTATGGAGAAGGGGCCAAAGGCTCTCCCTACTACCAAACCACCTTGCAGAACCAATGCGAAAGCCAAACAACACAATGAGCGAAGAAACAACATAGATCCTTTATCATTAATTTATCAAACTCATTACATGCCGGGCTATAAGGACTTCCCAATATCGGCCATATACATAACAATGAATTATAGATTGACCTTCATACAATAGAGATCACTAACCTTTGATCTCAATATCAAAACATTGGCTTTCTTTCTCTAAGACTAATTACTAAACTAAGAACATATAAAAGAATATATACAAGAGTCTACCAAAGAAGTCAGTGCTCAAATCCATGAGAGAGGTCCAGATTTAGGTCCACACAGATCCCAATGAGAGACCCCACATTAATTCAACACCGGAAATTAAATGTAGAAGTCGGCTAGATCAGGATAAACATCTTGGGAGGATGATTACCAAAAATCAGCAACTGTTGGTAAGGACATACCCGAGCATCAGACCACCCGTCGGTATAGAGATCACCAAAATTCATCAGTAAAAGCATACCCGAGCATCAAAAAACCCGTCGGTAAAGAGATCACCAAAATCCATCAATAAAGCACGAACCCGAGCAACATAAGACAAACTATAAAGCAAAAGTAAACATCTTTTTGGTTGAGCATGATTGCCAAGGACCCAAGATGCTCCCACATCACTTCCACTTGGTTCTCGGTAACTTATGACTGACTCACATAACATTCTACTGACTGAAGCTATCTAGCTCGGTAAAGTAACTCTTTCAGTCATAACTTCAACTCATTGTAGTTTTCTGACTTGATCAATCAATTGTACCAATTTAATAACATAAAATATATAGTAGAAAACAACTATATCATCATTACTTCATCATTGTATGATATGTATTTGTCACCTATTTAACTTCTCCTCTTAAGTTATGGTAACATAATAAAAATCAATTAATCAATTGCTTGTCATCAATGACAAAAAAATGACTGATTTAACTATTTCTACAATCATGATACTTGATATCACTCGGTATTCATCATCTCCATTAGATATTCATCAGTTAATCAACAATCACCCTCTTTGGCATTGATGGAAACCACTGTAACAGTGTTATAACAATTGATGATGACAGCTCTTAAATACATAACTGTACTCCCTCTGAGTTGATAGTTTTATTTCCACTTTGATTTCTGATTTGAATTTCCCTCTTGGATAAATCTTCTATTTATGTAACATACATTCTGAATCTCCTTCATGAGTAAATATTATCAATTCATTCTCTCTCAATATCAATATCTCCCTTAAGTATAAATGTCATCAATTCATTCTCTCCCTCTTTGACAACAATGAAAAAAGGTCATACTCCTAAAAACTTGTTCCAATAGTGGATTATGCCTGACTTGTACTCATAAATCATTACATAAAAAAATATTTTCAAAACTTCAGGAATCACCTAAAGTATGTCATAATAACATCAATTAATAAATAGACATTCTAATGAAATATAGAATTGATGTAGCATGCCTCATGTTCTTTAGTGAACATTGGATAGGGGAAAAACCCATAATTTACCTCTAAGATACTCAAAAGAATCTTTAGGTAGTGTTAGAATTATTGAGAGGGGGAGTTTGGGGGGGGGGGGGGGGAATAAGTGGCCTAAAAANGGGGGGGGGGGTGAATAAGTGGCCTAAAAAATTAATCCAATAAATCAACCCATAACTTTATACCACAAATATAAACCTCTAGTTATCTTCAGTCCTACAAGATTTATGCCTTTTAAATAATCTTATCAAATAACTACTGCTCAGAGTATACTGTTTATCCTTTTTCTTAAGCTTTAACGAATAGCAGTCTATCCTTTGCCAAAATATAGTAAATAACTTAGTGTTTATCGATCAATCCTATTTTAGTAATGTGTAAAGCAAAAAATCAAAGTAATGAACCATATACACATTTGACACATGGATTTTTAATGTGGAAACCTTGTTAGGGGAAAAACCCACCTGGGACCGGTAACCCAAAATTTTCACTCTTTTGAAGTGAGCTCGGTGAGGAACCAACCCTGTTAAAGGTTACAAACACACTGTTAAGTGTGACCTTGTTAGAGGATTTAAAACTAACAGTTTGTCACTTGATATCTGGAATTCACTATGCTATCTTCATGAGAAACCTTTTGATACTCCTTGGGATGTATCTCAATATATAAAGGATGGTTAAATCCCACTCTGTTAAGAGATTTTATGAATCAATGGTTAAACTAAAATAATATATGATCTGTTCATAAATACAACTTAATATTGTAGATGTTCAGATCTATTGTAAGCTCACAATACCTTTCTGATCAATGTTTCTCTTTTGTTCCTTTGATCCACTTCTTTCTACTTGGTGAATGTTGTTGCTTCTCTGTTGCTCGGTGTCTGCATAAATCTTTAGCTCTATTCTTTAGCTTGTTTGATCAAATCTGTATGAAGACTTCTTATCTTCACCAAAATTCTCTTCAGCATTCCTATTTTTCATAATTAATAACTTGTCTCTTTTATAGACATGATTTCACCATTTCTAATTCCTTTTCTTTCTTGTTCTTGACGTGATCCACAAATCTTTCCATTCTTTGCTTTAAAGCCTGCTTTAGTTTTATCCTGTAGATTTCTTCTTTACAATTGGAATAAAACTAATTTTAAATCTCTAGCTTATCTCTAGCTTTTAACCGATCGATGAAAATAATATAATCAAATAGTTAACTCTATATTTATCTCCTACCATCTAAGTCATTTGTCATTTCTAAACTTCAGTTATGATCGGTGTTTAACTCCTTTTTTTATCGGTCTTGACTTCAGTTTTCCTCGGGCATCTCTGTCCGTCGGGAAACACTGTGACTTTCAATTATGCTCAGGTATCACTTTGGTTTTGCTTGGTAATTCTTGCTTGAGTGTCTTTCTTGGGTATCACTGTGACTCTTCTCAGGGTTCTCTATCCATCGATAGGCACTATTCGTCGGTTTTTGTTGTCACTTGGTGTATACTGAACTTTTATGCATTACTGATAACACAAAATTTATCTCTTTGGTTTTTTTGAAGTCTTTGATAGTATTTATATGACCAATTAGATTAAATCAAGTTGACATCAATGAAAATACAATACATTAACTGATTTAATGTCTTGCATTAACTTTATGCAGCTCGGTGATCATCAACTTAACATATTCAAACATTGAATCAGTTATAGTTCATCAATCTCTCCCTTTGGCATTGATGGAAACATACTACATACTACTAATACAATATGAAATATATCAGTTGTAGTTCATCAATTTCTAATAAACTTATTTTTCTATAACCAATACAAATGTATGACTCTCGGTAAGCTCTTCTAGCTTAGATTTGGTTCTCGCAGAGTACTTTCTTCATTCTTCATTCCCTTCACTAGATAGATGTGGAAACTTCTGATTCTATCTCTCCCTTTGTTGTAGAATCTCTTCTCCCTTTTCTAGATAGATATATAGTGTTAATTTTACAATTTTGTCTCTTATATGGATGTTTCTTTGAATCTCTCTCTGATGCTTTCTCTCCCTTTGACTGTTCCTCTCCTTGATGGATAGTTCTATTCATATCTCTTTTTCCTTTGACTACTTCTGATAAATATTTCATATGGATATAATCTCCCCCTTTGGATACTTCTCTCCCTTTGACAACAATGCCAAACTAAATCTCTCCTTTTTTTTCCTAATATATTCCTTGAATTTTCCTTTTCATCAGCAATACAATAACTCTGGTGTTCAGTGCAGATAAGTACCTTTATGTGTACTTATATATGTTTGCAGTCCATCTCTTTGATTGCATCAACATGAATGATCTTCTGATTATGTGTAGGCTGATGCAACCTACTAGTCAACTTAGTGATCAATAGACAAGGGTCATGATGAGCCTCTTAAATGACCATATTTCTAAGTGCTTTTTATTTTCTTTTTAGCAATTTATTTGCAAAAAATATACTTAGACTTGTGGTTTTATATGTATATTTTATATGTGTAAAGAGATAAGTAGGAAAGGGGATGATAAAAGAACATGGTATATTTACTTGAAACTGATGGATAGAAATGACATAATGCAGTAGTTATATGCTAATGAATGATCCTTTTTCCTATGCTATGTTTGTGGGTAGTTTCCTTCTTGTATCCACGTGCCTTGCAAGAGTATTAATAAGAACTTAACACTTCTTTACTAATATTAATGATGAGAATATGTATGTATCAAAGGTTGTGTGTGCATTAATCATTTTGCAGGGATCAGTCATGGTGTATTTAAAGATAAGCATAGTGGTTCTGAAGAAGTCAAAAATGACAGTTGCTACAAGATGCCTTCATGTTGAAGAAGTCAAGAAAGTGCTTGAGAAATTTAAGGTGTTGCTGCAAGATCTTCGCATAAGGAACAAGTCAATACAATTTTCTTTTAAATGCATCACACGGATCTAGAGCCCACCACGTACTATATTCTAGGAGGACTTATTCTTGATGACTGCTATTTCTATTATGAGACATTATGTATCTGTAACGATCCTCATTAATGAAATGATCTTAGATTTAGGGAGTATTTATATTTTTCCTATAAATAAGATGACTGTTGTAACTTTTGAGATTTAGTCGAGTTAGTTGATTTTTCTGAATAGAAGTTGATATAGTTGTATTACTGTTTCATCTATCCGAGTGTATTTTCCATGTATGAATAAAATGCACAGTTTGAGTTCAATTATTTTATCTTGATTGTGTTTATATTCACTCATCAAAGGGGGCCCACTTGGTGATTGAATTACTTTGTTAGAGTAGAAATCATTTCCATACTTATTAAGAAGTAAAGTAGAACTCTGTTGTTCTTGCAGCCACTAGTAACATAACTAGTAGACTGTTCCTGCAACATAGGTAGGTAGAGTAGTTCCTATACGTGATTACTTGTTTTCATAGAGTAAGTGCATTTAAATGTGTTAGCATAGGTTTCCTGAAGCTTAATGCATTTCAATTTCATAGGATTAGTCATGAGGATCAAGAAAGTTTGAAGCATATACTTTGTAGATACCATTCCAAGTTTATGTCCTTGGTCGATAATTAAATGAGACTAAATGATATAATTAGCAACCATTTAGGGTGTCCAATCCTAAAATAACCTGTCCAATTCTATGGGTTTCTAAGACAATGGTTTATCCAAGCAAGTCAGACTCCTAGTCTCTTTCTCAGGTACTCAAATGTATCTTTAGGCAATGGCTTTGTGAATATTTTTGCTAATTGTTTCTTGGATTGAACATATTCTAGTATCATCTCTTTCTCTTGTACTTGTTCTCTTAAGTAATGATACTTGATAGCAATATGCTTAGTCTTAGCATGCATGGTAGGGTTCATTGATATGTTTATTGCACTAGTATTATCACAATAGATAATCACTGGTTCAAGAATTTTCATATTCATACCTTCCAGCAATTGTTTGATCCATGCAATGTTAGAGTATTTTGCAGTAGAAACCACATATTCTGCTTCTGCAGTAGGTTGTGAGATGCATCCTTTCTTCTTACTTATCCATGTGACAAGTCTGTCACCCATGAAGAATGCTCCTACTATTGTTCTCTTTTTGTCGTCTAAGTTTCCAGCCCAATCAACATCTATATAGACTTGAAGCTAAAATTTGCCTTCTCTTTTATACCATAAGCCATAGTCTTCGGTATTCTTTAGATATCTCAGAATTCTTTTGACAATAGTCATGTGTGATTCCTTGGGATTAACAGAGAATCTTGCAACTATTCCAACTACATGTGCTATATATGGTCTAGTGTGTACAAAATACATGAGTTTGCAAATTATAGATCTATATAGGGTTTGATTTACCTCGATTGACTTGTCTTCCTTTGTCAGCTTGCATCTATTTGTCATAGGTGTTCCAACTGGCTTGGAGTCTTCCATCTTGAATATCTTGAGAACTTCCTTGATATATTTGGATTGTGTGATGTATATGCCTGCATCCTGTTGAAGAATCTGTAGACCAAGAAAGAATGTGATCTCTCCAAACATTGACATCTCAAAATATTTGCTCATTTCAGCAGCAAATGATTTGCATAACATATCATTACCACCAAATATGATATCATCAACAAATATTTCAGCACTAAGAATGTTATCATCAATATCTTCTTTTAAATACAGATTAATATTTTCACTTGTTTTTGTAAATCCAATACTTATGAGATAGGAGTGAAGTCTTTCATACTATGTTCTAGGTGCTTGTTTCAATCCTTACAAGGTTTTGTGTAGTCTAAAAACCATGTTTCTTTTGTTAGGCTCAAGAAACCCTTCTGGTTATTCAATTTATACCTCTTCTTCTAGTATTCCATTTAGGAATGCAGGTTTGACATCCATTTGGTATACCTTGAATCCTTGGAATACAACATAAGCAAGTAGAATTCTCACTCCTTCTAGTCTAGAAATGGGTGCAAAGGTTTCTCCATAGTCAATACCTTCTTCTTGTGCATACCCCTTGCATACTAATCTTGTTTTTTTCCTTGTGACTTCTCCATTCTCATTCAACTTGTTTCTGAATATCCATTTGGTACTAATGGAATTCTTGTCATCCGGTCTAGGTAATAATGTCCATGTTCTGTTCCTCTCAATATAATCTATCTCTTCATTCATAACACTGACCCATTCTTCATTTTCAAGTGCAGTATTAACATATTTAGGCTCAAAATCACAAATTAAACATCTAGTGTTTAGTGACTTACTTCTTGTTCTCATTCCAGCCTTTTTGTCTCCTATGATTTGGTTATGTGGATGGTGTCTTCTAAAATACTTGGAAATTAATGGTTCATCTCTTTGTTCATCATTCTGATCATCATCTTGACCTTCATTTTGCTCTCCATCGCTTGGTACATCATTGTGAGAAATTTCCTAATTTTCGGTGTTTGCAGCTTGATGCTTGGGTGCATTTTTATGTCGCTCAGGAGTGATACATTGTTTCTTGGGTAGAGTGTTAGGTTCTTCACTATAGACAAACCTGTTGTATTCTTCTGGTTCTTTTCTGCTTTCCTCATCATTTTTCTCAGCAAATTCATCTACTTTGACATTTGCACTTTCAATGATTTTGTTAGAGGATTTGTTAAGATATTTATAAGCCTTCCTTTTGGTAGAATACCCTAAAAATATTCCTTCTTCACCTTTGGAGTCAAGATTTCCATTTCTCTCATCTTTTAAAATATAACATTAACTTCCAAAAATTCTGAAGTAACTTACATTGGGTGTGTGTCCATACCATAGCTCATAAGGTGCCTTTCTTCAATTAAACTATGTTCAATGTATAGACAACAATACTAACATCTTCTCTCCATAATGTTTGAGTGATTCCTTTCTTAATCATCAGTGTTCTGGCACAATCAATAATGGATCCGTTCCTTCTTTCAGCAATCCCATTTTGCTATGGTGTTATCGGTGTAGAAACCTGTCTTTGAATTTCATGCTCATTTCAAAAGTTAGTGAATTCATCAGGAATAAATTCTCCTCCTCTATCTGATCTTAAACATTTTAGTTCCTTTCAAATTTGTTTTTGCACTATAGCTTTATACCATTTAAACATCTTGAATGCTTCTAATTTCTCCTTTAAGAATATAACTGTCATCATTCTAGAATAATCATCTACAAATAGAATGAAGTGTCTATCACCATAGTAGCTCTTTTTTCTCATGGGTCCACATAGGTCAGTATGGACTAATTCTAGAATAGCATTAGATGTGTAGGTTTTTCTCTTGAAACTAGACTTTGCCACTTTACCTTTTTGATAATTCTTACACATAACATGGTCGGGTTTTGACATGCTTGGTAAGCCTCTTACTTTCCTTTTATTGCTTATCCTAACCATGTTTCCAAAATTCACATGACATAACATTTTATGCCACAACCACATGTCTTCAATTTTAGCCATTAAACAAGTGGTTTTAATATCATCAAGATAGAATAGGTTACCTTTTGTTTGTTCACTAGTTCCAATCAACCTTCCTGATTCATTAAAGATCTTTGCCTTTTTTTTCTCAAATGCAACTCGACATCCTGTGTTATTCAACTGTGAAACACTCAATAGATTATAGTTAAGGCCTTTCACCCAATATGCATTTTCACATCTAATCAGATTATTTAACATTAGGGTTCCTTTAACTTCAACCAGACAAGGTGAGTCATTACCCATTTTTGCTGATCCACCATAGTAATACTCAAAAGTTTCAAAATTTTCCTTATCTCTAGTCATGTGGTGAGTACAACCACTATCAATAATCTAGACATCATTTTTACTAACCTTAGATATGAGTGCAGTCTCAACATACCTTTTCTCTTCATCTGAATCATCCTTCATAGCAACAAATACTACCTCAATATCTTCATCATATTTGGTGTCAGTATTCTTAGCTTTGTTCTAAGCTAGGTAACAAGCTTTATTTCCTTTGTCCTTTTAGCCTCGATTGTCTCTTCTATCAGATTGACAGTTTCTTTGATAATATCTGTCATCACCTCTATCAAACTTCTTTTCATATGATATGTCATTGTTTCTGTCTTCTTTTCTTTTGTTAGGACATCTAGCAGCAAAGTGTCCAATCTCTTTAGAATTAAAACATACCAATGGTAATTTATCTTTGTATCTACCTTTTCCTCTCTGCAATTTTCTAGCCATTAGTGCTTCAATCTCATCAAGTTCTTGGTCATCACTATCACTTTAACTATCATTTCTAGTGTGTTTATGACTTGATTTACTTATTTTCAAAGAAGATTTGAATGCAGACTCAATAGATGGTAAGACACTATTGTCAAATTTATTCATCTCAAATTAAATAAATCTACCAATCAAACTATCTAGAGTAACATTGTTATTTGCTACTGCTCTCATTTCTTGTATAGCAGATACTCTAATAGAATACATAGGCAGTAAGGTTCTTAAAATTTTACTTACCACTGTTTATTCTTCAAGTACACCTCCTACTCTTCAGATAGCATTGACTACCTATTTGATTCTACAGCTGTATTGAGTGATGTTTTCTCCTTCTTCCATTCTTAGGTCATCAAATTTCCCTCTTAGGCTTTCTACCTTAGCTCTTAGCACATTTGCATCTCCTCCATGTACTACCTTCAATTTGTCCCATATTTTCTTTGCAGTGGTGCATGTTTTGACATCTTCAAATTCAACATCAAAGAGTATATCATCATATAATTGTGTTCATGGTTTTCTCTCAATTGATCAACTATTGGAGGTCCAGTAGGTAAAACAAATTTAGTATCTAAGTATTGAGTAACAACATTTCCAATACCTGATAGGTGGAGTCTTATCCTTCTTTTCCACGATGAAAATTTGTCCTTGTTCAACTTAGGCACATCCCTTTTGCTCATCTTGTGATGTTTTTCTTGAGTCTTTAAACTTGTAACGCCCTGCCAGGGAACCCAAGAGAGATTAACCTAAACATGTCACTATGTGTGCTGAATAATTTTTTTTTTAAAGTTAACATAACGAAACATACAATCATGCAGAAGCAATTACCATTTATACACATGTCTTACACTCACATAGATGACACGACTCAAGGGTCCCATGACGTTGAATTACTTAAAGCAGAACACAACTAACATAATAAAAAAATATTTGATCTGATTAATCATATCAAATACAACTTACATAACCATAATTACAATCCTCATGGATAACCATGAAACTACCATAAACTCACATCCACTACACATGTCGCAGGGTATGTGGTAATCACTCTAATCTACTTACTATTACAATTTTAAGATTAGGTATCACATGCGATACTCTAATACAAGATTACAATAATGAAATACATAAATAATGATGAAGGAATATAAAGAGCTCATCCACAAAGAACCGTCAAGCACCTGGTACAAGGACGTCGAATCTCAATGGATAAAGAATCACTACCACCCGTCCGTGTGGAACCACAAAGGTCCACCCCACCGTGCTGAGGAGAGAACAACAGATCCTAATAGGATATCCAAAACCAAGAAGGAATAACCACTAAGAAAGGGATCCTGATAGCTCACTAATCCGGTGTACTAATCATCATAAAAGGTAAGACTCACTAATCCAGAGGCAACTGACAACATAGGAAATCTAGCATGTGTAAAGGAAGTGTCATCATGTAGGTCTACCCTTAAGTTCAGCCCAGATAATCACAACGGATTTTGGCACCCAAGCGACCATACACGGAGCTAATGTCCTCTCATACTGACAAGGCCCACTAACTATGTCAGATACCTCGCAGGGCAACTAACATCTTCTCCAAACC